>JAJIBD010004947.1:0-163762 GCA_021461705.1 Cryptotis parvus
GAAGGATGTATGGTCTAGGGATCTAACTAAGACCAGGCACATCTTCCAGGCCTTAATCTCTTAAATATCTCTCAAGCCCAACTTTTATACTTTTACAAACCATAAATTTTGTCCTTATTTTCTTGGTATTAAGTGGAATTCAAGACTTGCAAAATTTCAAGTAAAACCTTTTCATAGCTTTTTACTTACATGCTAGTTATAAATTATACCTGGATACAAGCTCTGATGAACAAATGGATGCTTTGAAAAGAGTAACATGAAGAACTAAGTGTAATTTAAAAAATTGTTTCTCATTCCAGTTACTGAAGAGCAAAAAGTTTATTAAAATAAAAAATTATAGTCAGTGGTTCCAGTGTTAATTCATCGATTTCAGACATATTTTATTACACAGTTAATCTTCTAAGTGATGGAGAACATAAGTTTTTCTCAGACAGCCTGTAATTCTGCTCACTCATCGTATTCTGAATCACATGCCTCAAATTGAAGTTAATCCCATACATTAATAAGCAGATAAGGTAGTTTCTTATTAATAAACCAAATCCCAAAAAGTTTGCCTGCATATAGTTGCCTGCAAACTATATGAAAAAAAAATAAGCTAGAGAACACTGATGGATCAGCAGATGTTAATTATTTCAGTCTCAATTGATGGTTTCAACATTAAAGTAGATTGTCACAGATCAAAATCTCTGGATGCCACAAATATCTTTTTACTTTAGGCAAATAGGTGCATTAATGCTAAAAATGTTTTGTAAAAACCAAAGAATGTAAACAAAAATAATGTATGAGAATAGTTGTGCCAAGAAACCAACAGGAACAACATTGTAAATCATGGAACCTCAATCACTTGATCACTTGATCACTTGAATCCCATTATTCATTGATTTGCTTGAGCGGGTGCCAGTAACATTTCCATTGGACCCTATCACGTGCCAATGTAGCCAAATGGCATCTGGTTGATTCAGGAATATGAAAGAGCCTCAAAGCGTTCCTTCCAGGGTCTTGACAAGGAAGTCTGACCATCTTGTGGGTGGGCGGCCACGTGATCTTTTTGACATCCCATGGGATCCAGTCCGTAATGGCTCTAGTCCAGCGGTTATCTCCAAATCGCATTACATGTCCAGCGATCTGATTTTCGATGCCTTGGCAAACAAGACAGCATCCCTGATTCTGGAATAGTGACAGAGGTTGGAACTCGGATTCCTCTCTCTCACTTGAGTGAGGCGTGATATTCCAAGCATAGCTCTTTCGATTCCCTCTCTGGGAGACCCGAATAGCAATCTCATCCTGCTTTTGTAGGGCCCAGGTCTCTGAGGCATATGTTAATGCAGGGAGAATGGTGGAGTCAAAGAGATGTGCCTGGAGCCGGAGGTTCTTTGTCCTTTTTAGCTATTTCTTCGATGCCTTTGAAGGCATTCCATGCCGCTCTCTTCCTCCTGCACAGCTCAGGTTTTAGGTCATTCATCATGTTGATTTCTCGACCTAGGTACACATAACTGCTGCATTCAGAGATGTTTGTTCCATTGAGAGTGAATGGGGCCTCTGGAACTAAGCCCCATTTCATTTCAGAAACATAGTTTTCTTTAGATTCAGCTGTAGACCTATCTTTCCACATTCTCAGTCGAAGTCAGCCAGCATTTGTGCCGCTTGGCTAATGTTTGGTGTTATTAGAAAGATGTCAACAGCGAAGCACGAGGTGGTGTAGTTGCCGACCATCTATCTTCACTCCCATTCCTTCCCATTCTAATTGTCGCATGTTGTTCTAGAGGGTGGCACTGAAGAGTTTTGGTGAAATGGTATCACCCTGTCGAACCCCTCTTTTGACATTAATGATCACTTCCTTATAGAATGGTGAGATCCTGGTGGTGAATCCGTAATAAAGCTCACGAAGGATCTTGATGTATTGGGTTTAAACACCCTGTTTGGCTAGGGCTTCGATGACTGCTTCAGTCTCCACTGAATCAAAGGCTTTCTGTAAATCAATAAACGTGAGACAGAGTGGCATCTTTGTACTCCCTACAAACCTCAATGAGCTTGGTTACTGTGTGGATATGTCGATTGTGCTGAATCCTTTCCGGAAGCCTGCTTGCTCGCATAGTTGTCCTTCATCTAGTGTTCTGCCAATTCTGTTCAGGATGACTTGTGTAAACAACTTGTAGATGACCAGACAACAGGCGGATGGGGCGATAGTTTCTGATGTCGTGAATGTCTCCCTTCTTGAACAGTAGAACTGTCCTGCTGGTTTTCCATTGGGAGGGCACCTTGCATTCGGACAGGTAGCGTGTGAAAAGCTGAGAGCCCAGCTAGATTCTTAGAGTTCGGGTACTGACTTTGTCTGGGCCTGGTGCTGTTCCCTTCTTTACCAACGAGATGGCATATCGGATTTCAGAAGGGAGAACATTGGGAATGACATATCCATCCTGTGGAATTTGGTATGTGGGCAGGTGGATGTGGCTATTAAAGAGATTTGAGTAGAAGTCCTGGATAAGCTTATCCATTGTCTTTCTGGAAGATGTGATAGATCCATCAGGGCGTCAGGAGGGCAGTCATCTTGGTCTTATAGTTGGCAAAGGACAAGGCTGGCGGTGCGAATGCTTTTCCCGGCTTCTGCTGCATCTTCCAGTATTTCTGCTCTTCTGTCTTTGAGGTCTTCTTTTATTGCTTCTCTGCACCATTTAGCAAGCTTGGACGTTAGCATTTGGTCTCCTGAGGCTTGCTCCTTTCCACATTGGCGAATGAGCTCAAGAGTTTCTGAAGACAAGTGTCCTTTTGTGTCTTTCTCTCTCAGCATTCTTCGCACAATCATGGAGGTGCTGAACCAGTCAGTTGTATTCTTCATCGATGTCGTCACTATATTAATAATACATAAATACTATATAATTAAATTAATATATTTCGTAAATAAAATAAACAATTAAAATAAATAAAACATGTATATAAATATAATACATAATTCTATTATGTATTATATTTACAGATGTTACTGCTGCCGGTCGGCAAAACAATGATGAACGGAAGACATAATTCTATAATATGTAATATATACTGATATATATATATTGTAATATATGTAATTCATTAGACCCAACACTGCTGAAACCATGGAACCCAAAACACAATAGTTAAATATTAAGATGTAATTGTCAAATGTTCGATTGGGAGTTGGGAAGGAACCTGATATCATAGGTGTAGGGAATGCTGTCATGTGAGGTTGGACATAAAGTGGAAATATTGTATGCCTGAAACCACATTATAAGAAACTTTAAAATCATGGAGTCTAAATAAAAATTAATTTTGAAAAAGGGGATTATAAGAACAGCTTACTGGGGTTCAGATGCTACCTGAGCCCATGTGCTGCTTGAGCCACGTGGCAGAGCCCATTGTGTGGCCCACATCTCTCCTCTTGAGATGCATACTCATGCTTTTATACCTAATGCTAGGTGAGTGTACTAGGTCTTTCTCCATCTTTGGAGAAGCCTCAGTTCTCTCTTGAGGGCATTACTCTCTCCTCACTTTCCTCCCTCTCTTACATTCCTCTGAACCTCCAAATAAAATATGTTCTTCTTCCAAAAAAAAAAAAAAGACCAGTTTAAGGAAATAAATACTGTTTAGTGTTAAGAGTGAAATTTCTTTTTTTTTTTTTTTTTTTTTTTTTTTTTTTTTTTTTTTTTTAAATTATTTTTTTTTTTTTTTTTTTTTTTTTTTTTGAGTGCACTCCTCCCCCTTTTCTTCCCCCCCCAACCCCCCCCCCCCCCCCCCCCTCCTCTCAATTTCCCCATGGAAGATTAGTAAATCACTTGTACTTGTCACTTGTCTTCCCATTGTTCATCGATTTGCTTGAGCAGGTGCAAGTGTTGTCTCCATTCATTGGGAATGAGGTCCATTATTGTTACTGTTTGTGGCATATCGGAATACACCACAGGTAGCTTGTCAGGCTCTGTTGTGGTTCTGGGTTCATCCCAGGGGGACCAATCTTTTTCTATGTCAGACCATCAACCATTCAGGCCCACAGGCAGAGCCCTGGGCATAGACAAGCCTGTCTCCTGTCTGCTATCAGGAGTATAGCATTACAGTTAAACAACTCTAAGCACACTATAATCATCCATCCACTCCTGTACAAAAAACTCCAGTTTTTTTATACCAAACATTTATTTTATCATTAATTTTTTGAAAAATTTTTTTATAATACTACTGTGGGATATACAGTTACAAAGATGTTCATGTTTGGATTTCATTCATAAAATGTTCCAGCACCTTCCCCACCATGAGTGCCCCCTGATTCCTTCCCCCTCCACCAACCTGCCTCTATGTCAGGCACTTTGCTCTCTCTCTCTCTCTCTCTCTCTCTCTCTCTCTCTCTCTCTCTCTCCTCTCTTCCTCCCTCCCTCTTTCTGTGTTTCTCTCACTCTTCTCTTACACATTGTGGCTTGCAATACATACATTTAGAGGTTATCATGTATATCCCTTTGCCTAGAGTCAATGCTCAGTTCTAGGCTGCTATTATAATTTCCAACAATTATTAGCACATTGTTCCCTTCCCTGTTTTATCTAACCTCTGACTCCCCCACACTTGCAATTAGATTCCACCCATTGACAAGAACCCCCTAATACATGTTTGCCTGACCTTGGTGTCATACCATTTTATTTTTATATCCTGCCAAATAAATGCAGTCATTTTATATCTATCTTTTACCCTCTGGCTAATTTCACTTAGCATGATCCTCTCCATGTCCATCCATTTATAGGCAAATTTTATAATTTAATTTTTCCTAACAGATGCATAGTATTCCATTGTGTAGGTGTACCATCATTTATTTATCCAGTTATCAGCTCTCGGCCACTCTAATTGTTTCCAAATTCTGGCTATGGTGAATAGAACAGCTATGAGCATAGACGTGCCATTTGTGTTTCTGCAGTGTTTTTGACCTCCCGGGTATATTTCCAGGAATGATATGGCTGGGTCAAATGGGAGCTCAAATTCTAGTATTGTTTTCCAAAAGGCTGTACCAGTTGACATTCCCACCAACAATGGATCCACACCAGCACTTGTTGTTCTTGCACTTCAGGATATGTGCCAGTCTCTGTGGTATGAGATGATATCTTATTGTTGTTTTGATTGGCATCTTTCTGATGATTAGTGATGATGAGCATTTTTTCATGTGCCTTTTGTATATTAGAATTTCTTCTTTGTAGAAGTTTCTGTTCATCCTCTCCCCTATTATTAGATGGGATTGGCTGTTTTCTTATTGTAAATTTCTACCGGTGACTGATACAACCTGGATATTAACCCCTTATCGGATGGGTGTTGGGTGAATATTCTTTCCCACTCTGTCAACTGCACCTCAAAAGAAATGACAACCAAGACATAAGTGACCAGTGTTTTTTTATTTTTCCTTTTTTTTGGGAGATGAGGACCCACACAGAGCTGTGCTCAGGAATCACTCCTGCCCATATTTGCTTATTTTACACTCAATTTTCTTTCCCTTCTCAGAATTATTATCATGTTCTCAGAACCGGAGTTTTTTTTTGTTTTGTCTGTTTCTCTTACACAGGGAGTATAATTCTATGATATTTACTTTATCAATCTTAATTCTTTGATTAAACATAGCCTCCTCAACATCTATCTTCATCACAAATGGCAAATTCTTGACTTTTATTACAGAAGAGAAGTAGCTATTGTGTATATAATATCATTTGTATGTCATTTATTAATAAACATTTATATCATTCCAATTATTCACAACTGAAAATAATACTGTAGTGAAAATAGTTTTATGTATTTTTTCAAGATATTCTTTCTTGTGTTCTGAGAAATCATGAGAAATAAAATAAATATTCAATTTTTTTAAAATACCAATTGTGAGGACTTGTACATGTGCATTTGAAAGCCAGAATTAGAAGTTTTATATAGAAAGTCAAGAAAGACTTTATAATTACAGGAAGAAAATTTTTATTTTTTTAAAAAGTGTTCAATACGTTAAGCAGCTCTTCTTGCAAGTTGTCATCATACCTAGGCAACAATGCACATCAGATATTTAATAAGTAGTATACTGAATAATATGTTGAGGTCAATATTTAGCTTTTTTTAATTGAGAAGAAATAGTAAATTAATATAAAACAAATATCTAATGAATATTAGATTAAGAAAATCTTTACATTTCCAGTGAATGCAAATATGACTTTTAAAAAATCAATTCTGAAAATACCAATGAAAACAAACATTAAGAGTTTGTCAGAATGAAAAATGTATCATCCAAGTAGGAATCTTGAAGTTCAAAGATAATAAACTGCATTATATATTTTGCATATGCCTACTTGCTCTAGAGAATTTAGACAAATATCTGCATTGTATATCCATGGTATATATTAAAAACTGATATATAATTTCTTATTTTATATTTTATAGATAATGCCTAAAGAGGAAAATTTCCTAATATACTCTGAATCAGAAAATCAATAATATATACAATTTTAAATAAAAAAGAAAACACATATATCCCAATGCAATTTAAAAGATTCAGTTTCAGTTAACTTATATCACATATATACCATATATATGATATCTATATATGTGTTATACATGGACCTTTCACTACACAGAAATAGCTTAGTAGCTATCTGTTAAGCTTTTCAGAATGATTCTGGGTTTCTATGAATATAATTTCTCCTTGTTGTTTCCTGGGAGTCAAAATGTCTTCACAAGTGTAATTTTTTATTCTAATTTTGATTTTTATTGACTAAGCCTTTCCCTTTTCAACCACTTAGTGTCACCCTACCACAACCCAAATTATAGTCTAAATTACAAAGACTAAAGTACTTCTTTCCTTAGCCACACAAAATGTAGACTTTATGTTCCCTGATTGCTCCCTCCGGCAAGCTGTAGTCAATTTTCCATTATTCCTTAAGTTCCTCATTCAAAAAAAAAAATTCTGGGAAAATTATGAGGTAGGATAAGGAATGTTTTTGGTATGCTTATAGTTCAAATTATGTTCCTCGAAATTATTAATCAATATCAAGACTGACATCTGAAAAAACTAAATAAATACATAATTAATTATTAACAACATGTTACTGTGCATGTTAGCGAGAGACTCACACACATAGGGCAGAGCCGCTTACTTGCTCTCCCTGTGCCCAGCTGATCACGAGGCATCCGGGAGGGATGGTGGGTTCTAGTCCAAGCCTGCAACCCCAGAAAAGCCTGGCAAGAAGCCAGAGGAACCCTCACCCCGTGAAGGCTGCCATTTTTCACATCCTGGACTCCCCTCTCATCAGAACTCCACCCAGCAGAAGAGCTGATCACAGCTGGCTCGCACAGCTGCTTTTGGGCTGCACAGTTCATCAATAATTGCTTGAGTTTTGAAGTGACTACAAGAGAATCCCACCCACATGGCAGAGCCTGGCAAGCTACCCGTGTCGTATTTGACATGCCAAATACCAGTAACAATTATAGACCTCATTCCCATGACCTGATGGAATGGTTTGAGGCTCTTTATGTTCCTGGAGCGAGCAGATGCCCTTGGGCTATCTTGCTTGTGACAGGACATATTGAGATGTTACTGGTGCCCAATCAAGCAAATCAATGATCTACAGGAAGACAGTGATAAGTGATACAGTGATGTTAGCGTGCACATAACACATTTCTGTGTGTTGATGCCCATAACCACATTTCACTTGACAATTCTCTAATCATGGTCGCTTTCTGGAGGAGGAAGTGCTGATCACGCTTGTCTTTTTCAAAATTCTTTGAAGGAATTTTATTTGCTAACCATAAAAATTTTCCAGGACGATTGTTCAGATACTCAAGACCTCTATGATTTGGCTCTCCCTTGCTGATTCCAGTCACATTAGGGTTCCTCATTTCCCATAGTTGCTGTCTCCCAATATTTTTATTATCCCACCCCTCTATGTTTTCCTTCATTTAAAAAATTCAGACACAGTGATATACTGAAAACTGTCAATATATTTTAGACACACCACACCCAGCAACAGAGTGTAAGCATCTTTTCAACAGTGTCTCTAGGTCTCTTTGCAGCCCCACCCACCCCAGACCTTTTAGCAATCCCTTTTTTGTAGGTTAGTTCTCACAATCTGTTATGGTTATTTTAAAACTTGTTTTACTATGTTCTTTATAATACACACGTGATCATTCTGCATTAATTCTCACACCGTATTTTTTAAATATTTTATTATACTACCGTGAGATATACAATTACAAAGAAGTTCATGTTTGGGTTTCCGTCTTACAGTGTTCCAGGACCCATCCCTCCACCAGTGTCTATTTTCCACCACCAATGTCCATGATTCCCTCCCCCTCCCCTAGCCAGCCTCTCTAGAAGGTTTTTTATCTCTTTCATCTCTCTCTCTCTCTCTCTCTCTCCTCTCTCCCTCTCTCTCTCTCTCTCCCTTCTCATACACAGCGTGAATTACAATACATACATGTAGAGGTTATCATGTGTATCTTTTGCCTGTATGCAATGCTCACTTCTAGGTTGGTATTATTATTTTCAACAATTATTAGCACACTGTTCCCTTCTCCGTCTTACTAACCTCTGACTGCCACTCTTGTAGTAGATTCCACCTTTGACAAGACCTCCTGATCTATGTTTTGTCTGACCTTGGATATTGGTTTCATACTGTATCACTGTATCACTGTCTTCCAGTTCATCTTCGATTTGCTCTAAGGGCACCAGTAACATCTCCACATGACCTGTCTCATGCAAGTAGAGCCCAAGGGAACCTGCTTTCTCCAGGAACATAAAGAGCCTCAAACCATTCCATCAGGTCATGGGAATGAGGTCTACAATTGTTACTGGTATCTGGCATATCAAATACAACACGGGTAGCTTGCCAGGCTCTGCCGTGCAGGTAGCATACTCTTGTAGTCATCTCAAAATCCAGCATTTATTGATGAACCGCGCCGCGTGAGCCAGGCTGTGATAGGCTGGTCTGCTGGGTGGAGTTCTATGAGGAGGAAGTCCGGATGTGGAAAATGGAGGTCCTCATGGAGTGGGGGAGGGGTCGTCTCTTTTGTTGTGAGGCTCTGCTGGGGGTGGCGGACCAGGGCTAGAACCCGCCATCCCTTCCGGGCACCTCATGATGGGCTGGGCACACTGAGAGCCAGTAGCAGCTCTGCCCCATGTCTGTCTCTGGATCAGCATACCTGGGCTGGATTAAAAAAGACTGCAGCAGGGTGGATCTCGATGAGCTGGGCTGTGATAGGCTGGTCTGCAGGGTGGAGTTCTGATGAGAAGGAAGTCCGGATGTGGAAAATGGAGGTCCTCATGGAGTGGGGGGTTCGTCTGGCGTGTTGTGAGGCTCTGCTGGGGTGAAGGGCCAGGGATAGAACCTCCCATCCCCCCCCGGCACCTCAGGAGTGGCTGGGCACAGTGAGAGCCAGTAGCAGCTCTGCCCCATGTCTGTCTGACTCTCTCTCTCTCTCTCTCTCTCTCTATATATATATATATATATATATATATATATATATATATATATATATATATATATACAATATATACTATTTCAAATTAAGCAGAACAGTAAAGTCAGTATATAGCAACTGCAATGTTAATCCAACGATTTTAAAACACTAGCAGAATTTTCGATTTTCAGGAATTCAAGAACATTATCAGTTAATATAACACCTCTTAATCTTAATCACAGCTAACGTAATAGTGAAAAATAATTTAATAGATTTTTATTTTTAATATATATAGTATGAAACCAATATATATGAATGAATTATATATATAAATATATATATGAATATATATATGAATATATATATGAATTATATATATATATGAATTATATATATATAAATCATTCAAATCAATGCTGTCATTCTATATCTGTCTTTTTCCTTCTGGCTAATTTCACTCAACATGATCCTCTCCATGTCCATCCATTTATAGGCAAATTCCATAATTTCATTTTTCCCAACAGCTGCTTAGTATTCCATTGTGTAGATGTACCAAAGAGTCTTTATCCAGTCATCAGTTCTTGAGTACTCTGGTTGTGTCCAGATTCTGGCTATTGTGAATAGTGCTGCTATGAAAATAAAAGTGAAGATGGTCACACAGTAATTTTTAACTCGACAGATGCTTACTTAACTTACCTCTATATATTTGCCCTTCATACTTTCTTCCAATATCACCTCCTCCATGAAGTTTGCTACAAAACAAAGAGAGCTGGTGCTGGAAGAGCAGCACAGTCTGATCTATCACTTGTCTTTTTTTAAGCTATCATTTGCCTTAAATGGGGTTGACCTGGTTAGATCCCCCGCACCACATATGATCCCCTGAGCACTGTCAAGAATGATTCCTGAGTGCAGAGCCAGGAGTAAGCCTTGAACCGTGATAGCTGTGGTCCAAAACCAAATTAAAACAAATAAGAAACAGACATTTAAAGCAAAATTTACCAAGTAGGTTTTTCAAATTAACGGTCTAAATGTTTTCCCATAATATGTCTTCTATCAAGTCTTATTGTCCATAGGGCCAGTCATGCCCAAACTCATTTTGAAGTTTAATGAATGGTGGGCCAGGATGATAGTACAGCAGGCAAAGGACTTGCCCTCATACTGTCATGCCGAGTTTGATTCCCAGCATCCCGATTGATCCTTCAAAACTGCCAAGAGTGTTTCCTCAGTGCAGAGCCAGGAGTAACCCTGGTGTGCCCCCCACAAAACACACCAAACAAACAAAAAGGTAAATAAATGGATGCCACAGATTTTTGCACTATTCATAGAGACATAACTAAATTAGTGACTAGTAAATTTAATATTAAAAAACAGGAACTGTAGATTTCAAGTGGTCATAATAATTCCAGTTTTTTAGTGCAAAATTAATTTTTGTTTTTAAAATTCTTGTTACTTTTATTTACACATTTGTCAAAGAAAATTTATTTCTGCCAGCCTGTGTTGTGGATGAGAAAAAAATTTCAAGTATTCATGCCAATATCTGACACTCAGTGACAAAGCTATCTCAGAATAAATTGAGCAACCCCAAGTGGTCATTTTTAAATAATAGAAGTGACATTCTCTACTTCATGTGTAGAATAATGAGTTGAAGTTAATGCGAAAATGATCATTTGTGCATTTGACCAGAAAAATTTGTTTCAACATCTCTTTCTGTCCAGCCATATGAACTTAAACATGGTACAGAAACTTTATAACTTTACTGTTTCTCACTGTAGAAAGAGATAACAGCATAAAACTAAATCATGGCAAGGTTTAAGTGCATTGCTTAATCCAATATAAAGACCTAGTGATTAGCAGCTACTTTACTATAAAGTAGCAGCTAGCAGTAGTAGTGATTAGCAGCTACTTTATTTTATCCATTTCTTTGGTTTGGGGGCCACTCTCAGCTGTCCCCCTGTACGCATAGCACTCCACCATTTATAGTAGTATAGTCTTGGATCAAGCAGTCATAGAATTGAGTCAGTGAATGTGATGGGAATAAAATAAGCTTTCTGGAGCATACATTCTTTTCACAAACCAAAAGAAAGACAATTTCCATACTAATAGATTGGTCTATAATACAATAAACTTTACTATCATGACAACACAATGTGAAATTTGAATATGTCTTAAATTCTCTCATTGGGAGGGTTTCAGTGATTTAAGACAATGAAAAGCTCTTAAATTATTTTTCACTATTAATTTTCAAGAGAAACATTGAAAATATTTAACCATAAAATGTGAAGGGAGAGAAAAGACACCCCAAAATGAGACAGGGTATGAAATGATATGTGATAGTGAAAAAACTTAGAATTTTATTCCAAATACAAGTAAGAGATATTTTAAAACCAAACTTGGAAATTAGATCTTTAAACTTTAATATAAAAAATCCTTACTGATGCTTGTGAAAGAACTAAGATTTTAGTGTATTTCAAATTAAGCAGAACAGTGAAATCAGTATATAGCAACTGCAATGTTAATCCAACGATTTTAAAACACTAGCAGAATTTGCGATTTTCAGGAATTCAAGAACATTAGCAGTTAATATAACACCTCTTAATCTTAATCACAGCTAACGTAAGCATGGCTTGTAAATTATTACCATAAGCAGTGGCACTTCAGCAAATGTTTAACTTCAAGTTATGTCAAAGCACTCTCCAGAGTGATATAATTTGTGTTAAATCTGCAAAGGACTACATTTAATGGCCCATTTCAGACATGGATTCTTAGTTGCTGGTACAATCTAGTAATGAATGTAGAACAAACCAATGTCAAGTTTTTCCATTCAGAGATTTTGAGAGATATGCCCCCTAAGCTTAGATGGCCTTAGATTTATCTACCCAATGTTCATTTGTGCAAACTAACACTTAATCCCTCTGCGTGTGTTTTCTATTGACATCTTACATTCATTTTTCTCTCTCACAGTAAAATTCCAGCAAAAGTCACCTAAAATTTGTGCTTGCTTCTTTTCCCCTCTGACACCAGCTAGTAAAGACATTAACTACTTAAGCATGTCGAGTTTCCTGCTTCCATAAGTATCTTACTTACCAGTAAAGCAGGATTCAGGATGCAGTTAGTCATTCTCCCGGTCAGCCTATTCATTATAATGTGGTCTTTAATTCAACAATTATTGATTGTCTTACATATAAAAGGCACTTTTATAGGTACTGGGAATATACCATGGCCAAGGAAATTAAATGTCCTTTCCTCTTGAAAAGTGTTCCTAGATTAATAAAACCAATTAGTGAATTTGTTGATTATTGAAGTATCTATGGGAAGAGAGGGATATTGGGGGCAAAAGAGATCATAGGTATATCAGGAACATTTATTTGTAAGAGTAATGAAAATGGTATGTAGTTGGCATTTGGTTTTATTTGTTCAGAGAAGAAAACTGGTTTGCAGATATAAATGTGACAGTTATCAGTTTATGAGTGAGACTTTATGAGACCGAATAAAATTTTTGAGTTAGCAAATGCATATAGAAAAGAAGAAATCTCTGTTTCGTTTTTAGTGACTTCTAAACTATCAGGTCTGGGAGCCAGGGAGATGGCATAGGGACTAAGAACCTTGCCTTTCACACTACCAACTGAGGTGTGGTTGCACCTTGTATTCCTCTGAGCACAGAGCCAGGAACCATTGGATGTGACCTCAAAACCAATCATAGTAATAAAATAATGAAATAAAATGCCAGAACTAGTGAGTTGAGGAAAAGTCAGCAAAGGAGATGGACCAAAGCAGTCAACTAAAGGGGACAAATCAGGGAATGTGCTTAATGATCTGGAAACCAGGTAGGATGGTCTAAATAAAGAAGTGATTACTCATGTTTGTTGAAACCAACTTGGTTTAATAAGATATATATATGGAAATCGATATTGGTTAACTATAATCTATATTTCTCTCCACTGGAGAGAAGACGTGAGATGATGAAACTGGATGTTTAGTCATGCTGCATTAAGTCCTTCTTACCTAACCCCTGCTTCAACATATTTCTTAGATTTCTGAACTGATTTTAGAATTGTTTTATTTTATTAGACTCCAAAAAATATTTGTTTTATTTTATTATCCTGCTGCTCAAGGTGTTGCAGGTGTGGCTGCAGTGCCTGGCCTTGGCAGGTGGCAGACAGGACACAGGCTTGTCTACTCCCAGGGCTCTGCCCCGTGGGCCCTGGATGGTTGATGGTCTGACATAGAAAAAGACTGGGCCCCTGGGATGATCCCAGAGCCACAGGCAAGCTACCTGTGGTGTATTTGATATGCCAAAAACAGTAACCCTAATGGATCTCATTCCCAAACGAATGGAGATTTTACTGGCACCTACTTGAGCAAAATGGATGAACAACAGGAAGACAAGTGATACAAGTGATATTAGACCTCCAGTCACTGTCACCAGTCCTTTATGTCTTTGCCTGCTATGTCTGATTTCATGCTGGTCTTTTTCAAATTGATCTTTTAAAATATGACATGAGGGAAAGAAGTTTGCATTACTCTCATAGTTTTTATGAAGAATACCTTCAGAGGAAATAAGCATGTATCTATGTGGTTACCTTCCGGTCTAGGCCTCCCTCTGACTATATTTTCAGTCTCGATATTCTGACCGTTAGATCTCATCTGCTCCTTTAGTTTTCATAAAGAAGATGGCTCATGCCTCGTTGCTTATTTTTGGACCTTCCTTAAAGCATTGTCCAATTCCTATTTATTTTTGCCTAATCCCTTAAATTTTGGTCCTTAGGTTTTTTTGAACAGCAGTTTTTCATGACCTTTAAGGACAAATACTGATATGACTTCAGAGCTTCAGGGAATTTAGATTTCTGCCAGACTCCACATCCAAAGAAGTTTTCATATCCCCTCCTCTATACCGTTTTACTGCAGGATTTACTTCCTCCTGGCATAAAAGAAACACAGGGCAAATAGCCAGCACTGCACCATTGACTGTATATGTACTCATTGTCCTAAAAATATTAGTTCAGCATGCATATACTCAGTAATATTTTAACGTAATCTCATTGATCATTATAGCGCATTTCCTTTTCCTTTTTTTCTGATTTTTTGCAAGAGTTTTGCTTGATTCCATCACTTAAATTTTAACATAAGAAGACGTAGAATTTTAATAAGTTCAAATAAATACTCACCAAAAGTTTTTGCTTAATCTTCTAATCAGCAGAACCCCCAAATTCATTATTTATTTATTTATTTATTTATTTATTTATTTATTTATTTATTTTGGGTCACTCCTGGCAATGCCCAAAGGTTACTCCTACCTCTGCACTCAGGAATTACTCCTGGCAGTGCTTGGGGGACCATATGGGATGCCGGCGATCAAACCTGGCTTGACGAATGCAAGGCAAACATCCTCCCCACTATACTATTGCTTCAGTCACTAAAACAAGATTATTGGATTAAACATCAGTTTTCCATGAAAAAAGCATATTACAAAAGGCATGCGGATCATACTGTCAATTTCCTGCTTGTGCTAAGTGTTGCATAACAGTTAGGCAGGGTAATAGTTCACAAGTTGCATGAAGGATATATGAGATCCTTAAAATATTTCTGAAAATGGCATGTAAATCTACTGCTTCCTTAAAATAAAATTCTTAAGAATATATTTAGATATCTGAATGGAAGGACATTGCTGATAATATTGCTTTTGCTTTTTTTCCAAATCCATCAGGCTGTCATGGTGCTGGAAGGCAATGCACAAAAGAAATTGGAATTTTAGGTGGACTCTATCTCTCCTTTTTGGAAATGATTTAAGAAATTCACAAAAGTAGACAGATAATATGATTGTCTGTGGAGAACAATAGTAGTGATGAATATTAATTTTTAATTTACTACCAATGCTTGAGATGAGCGCCTTCTACTGTGAGTATACCACCCACACGGCAGAGCCTGGCAAGTTACCCGTGTTTTATTTGATATGCCAAAAACTAGTAACAATTATGGACCTCAATTCCATGACCTGAAGAATGGTTTGAGGCTCTTCCTATCCCTGGAGCAACAGATGCCCTTGGTCTTCACTTGCTTGTGGCAGGACATATGGAGATGTTACTGGTGCCTGCTCAAGCAAACTGATGAACAACAGGAAGACAGTAATATAGTGATACAGTGAATTTACTACCACATATAGTGGTATTCAGTATTAAGTAGTATTTAAGATATTACTGTAACATAGGTTCCACTTCTATCGGATGGGATTTTCTCAAGCAGTCACCAGCTGTAAGAACTTTTTTTAAGAATTATATAATCATGTGTCTGGTTGGTTATAAAACAAAAAGCTATCTTTTTTCTAGTCATCTGTCCTGTCCTCCCTTTTCTTAGAATTCTAAGACCATTGACTCCAGTGACAGAAGTTAAGCTTCTGACCAACTAATAAATAAGTTCACCACTGAAGACTTGGTTTTCATTCTGTTTAATTATAGCCTTCAGAGACACTCATAATGGAGGGTGTCTTAAGGACAAATAATACTGTAGGCTTGGTTTACTTCACTCTTATTGGGGTTGGCACCAAGCTCCTCTTCTCCTTTTGAAATTCATAGCAGTATATTCACACAAAAAGTCCAAGACCACTGAAAAGTCAGCTTCGCTTGTCTAGGCTCAGTGAAGCTAATGCACATACCTTAATGGCTCTTTCATAATAGTGGTTGGATATCTAACACCTCTGATCTGTTACTAGTCCTTTATGTACACGCACTATAGTGTCTGTATGTGTGTGTTCATGAATACAATCAAATATCATCCTATGAGTTTTATTTGGTGAACTATACTGAGACTTGAACCATAGCACAGAAAATGAGGTTATCTTGAACTACGTGACTGGATTAAAAACTTGTCTTTAGATGTGTATGTGTGTATAGAATGATTAGATGCCATATAGAGATATTTGTTTTTAATCTAATATTACATGAAACTAATTATGAAAATAAATTCTCTCCCATGCTTGTTTCTTAGACTTTAATTTCTCTGTTACAGAAACAATCACTATTAAATGTCTCAAGCAGTAGGCTGGAGCAATAGTACAGAGGGTCTGGCATTTGCCTTGCATGAGGTTAACCTGGATTTAGTCCCGGCATCCTGTATGGTGTCTTGTGAACTCCAGAAGTAATTATGAACATCAGAGCCAGGAGTAACCCCTGAGCATAGCTGTGTGTGATCCAAAAAGCAAAAAAAAGTCTCACACAGAAATGTTCTATGTGCATATTAGTATTATTAGTGAAATGCAAATATTCATCCCTATTTACTGCATAAAAGTAGTATGGTGTATAAAGTTGTTGCAGAAATTGTTCCTGTTATTTAATGATAACTCTTAGGAGGCTGTTTCATATCAGCATCTGCAATATTTTCCCATGTTTTAAAACAGCTGCCTAGCATTCTGTTGAGTGAATATAATCATTTTATATCTAAACAGTCACATTTTGATGGATGTTTGCTGTTTCCAATATTTTTATTTTATTACCAACAATGCTTCTGTGAATATCATTATATGTATGTGATTGTTTGTGCCATATTCCACTGTTGTATATATTCCTGGAAGGAAAGTTGTTGGCCAAAGGGCACATTCAGTTTTTAGGTTAATATTTGCTGCTAAATTGTTTTCCAAAGGCTTTATAGAGCTTTCCCAACCATAGATGAGATCATTTGTCTTCTTATACCCACTTGATCTGACTACAAACTTGAATTATATTCACCTAATTGTGAATGTGTCTAAACATCTTTAAAATCCTGTGGCTTTATTTCTGTAGCTTTTCTCAATTCATCGATTCCTGAAAAATATGTATTTATTTATATTGACTTGAAATGGCAGCTAGAGAATCTCTTTTAATCTATTTCTGAACTGTATTCTGTTACATTTATCTTACAATGCATGCATCTGTTTGAATTTTTGTAAATTTCTATAATTGTATATGTCTAATATATGTTAGATTTTATCAACTGTTGAGACAGAGAGAGAGAGGGAGAAGGAGATAGGGGAGGGAGGGAGAGTGACTAGAATAAAACATGTACTTGAATGGCCTGGGCTATTTAAACAGCCAGCTTAATAACATTGCAGGTCAACATGTATAACCATTCCTTTTAGGGTTTCACAAACAGTATCAAGGTTTTGACCTTCAATAAAATTCCTTAAACTCCTGTATTCCTACCTGGGAGCATGCAAGCTACATTCCTTTTCTCCCAGCATGCACTTCACCAATCACAAGGCGTCCTCACTAGTGAGTGTTCTAGTGGAAACTATAATTTACAAGTTACCAAGATCCAAGAGAGAGGGAGATAAATGCAGATGACCAACCACTTCCTTGAGCAACTAGCTCTTTAAGTATGTCCAGATCCAGATCTTTTAGTTTCTCGTCAGTGATCTCAAAAACAAGAAGCTTGTGTTTGCCACTATTCCAGGTAACCAACCATCTTTCTTGCTGAGAAAATGTTTTCAGAGGTACTGGCATTATTTGTTAGAAATTTGTTAATAGAAGGAATTTAATTACTTCTGCCTTTAAAAGATTACCTTTAAAAGGGTATTAGCAACATTGTAGAATTTTTATAAATAGCCAGAGATTCAGAGAGCAAAATAAGGTCTGACATTAACCTTATGCCCTCTTATTAAGTTTCATTCCTGTTTAACAAATATGTTGTAATTTAACTTTTAATTAGCATTATGGCACAGAAAAAAATTTAAGAAAACCAGAAACTGCTATTGACACAGCAAAATACTCATGAAAGTAATACTTTTATTGCCTCATCCATACTTGAGGTCTGAAAATTTTATGCAAATGCTGAACAACGTACACCAAGCAGTCCTCGAATTGGCTTTATTTCTTCTGCCCTGGCATATCATTTTCCCTAATGCCTATAACTTTGAATCATTTGTGACTTAGATAAAATGCATTTGAATGACATGGGTCTGAAATAAATATTGAGATCTTGCTTGTCATTTCATGATAACCCCAAACTCGGAGAGCTAATACATTGGCAGTGATATGATAATAATGGAACTTTTCATGAGTATTGCACAGAGGAATAGTAGGAAAGAATTTGAAAAGGAAATGCTGGTTTTGTTTGTTGATCTGTTCTGTTGGATCCGAAATGACTTCATCTACTCATAAATACACTTTCTTTATGGACGAATTTTGCATGTTCATTTTCCTCTTAGTATGCAAATCTATTTGCAGCATTGGAGCAAAAGAGGAGAGTGAAGCTCATTTTCTGTGCTTATAAATTGTTCATTACCACTCTCTCTGATGGCCAATTCATGGCTCCATCTGCACTTCACAGATCTCTGGCGAGATAAATTTGGTGGAGTAAATATAAGGTGCTGAAGAAGATGTTTTAGGGATTACAGAAAAAGCTACATTCCAATTTCACACAAAATCCCGAACTCTATCAATATTCCATTTGTAATCTTACTTGTATTCATATTTACTTGGCAAAGTCACAAAAGCCAACACGTCACTGAGCTCATCAGGTTTTAGGAATATGTACAAATAAATTTAAATCTTTTCTAGGGGCCAGAGAGATAGTATGAAAGTTAAGGCATTTGTCTCCATTGCAGTGAACCCTGATTAGACCTTGGGCATAACATATATATTTATAGTTTTCCAAGCATTGCAGGAGTGATCCCTGAGCAGTATTCTACTTGTCCCGAGACCTTTTCCTCATTGTACAGAGTAGTATCAGTTCAAGTGAAAACAAATGAAATCTCTAGAAAACAGTATTTACTTTCCTCCGAATATGAGTTGTTATAATATATAAACTATTATACTAAGATAGCTAAGAGAACTAAGATAGCTCTTAAAATATTTTTGATTTGAGTTTTTAAAACAAAGCCACGAAGGTGATTAAATTTTGCTCTTTTCTTTGTTAAGAACAAAAACTGTAAATCTCAATTGAAATGTCTTGTGATATTAAATCAGTCTAAATCAAGTGTGTTAAAAAATTTCACTTATATTTTTGACACCCATTTGTGTAAATGGAATATAATTCTAATTTCAAGTTCAAAGTTTGATTCTTATGTATAAAAATAAGAGAGTGAAATTCCTTTATCCAGGTAAAATGCAAAACAAAAAAAAATGCAAGGTGCAAAATACTCCATAGAGCAAACAAAAATCTGTAGATATAAAAAAAATGAAGCATTTTCATATTCATCAAAAGTGGGTTTGGGAAAAAGGAGTTTCACTCATGATATTTATCTCCTATCATTGTTTGGCTGGAGAATTTACCCCTTTTATTTTATAATTAAAATTCTGTACACTAACAATAAACTTTTTAATTAAAAAATTTATGTAAACCCACATGTCTCTAGGCACTGTTTGTATTAAAGGATTAGAATGATGAGATGCTTGGATTTTATTGTTCAAAACATGTGTTTCAGTTGGTGCCTCGGGCTCAGCATGTGAAGAAAATGAAATGTAAGTAAATAGCAAGAGACTTCATGTTTTTATTTAGCACTTTCAAAATTCAAAAAAAATAGAAACAGTTGCAGTCCATTTGAGAAGTCAGAATGAGTTATAAGCAATGTTTATAATCATTCAAAAAAGTGAATCATTTCAAATGCAAATGATTTAGTTTTTTTCTAAAGTAAAAAAATTAATTTTCTGTAGTTCTGTAGTTTTGCTACATAAATAAGGAGTCTAGTTGGCTTCTGGGTGTTTTGTTGTTTTGGAGCGATTTTATTTTTATTTTATTTTCTTATTTATTTTTTGCATTCTGCATTCCTCATCTGCAAGTTTTCAAGGATTCTTTAAATTCATCAAAGAATCACATCCAAAAGTCATAGCAATGGTGGGAAGCAATTTTATGTGCAATCCTGTTTCAAGCACAAATAACAAAAAATTCTAACCCTCTTTGCAGATATACATCAATGTCGTATGCTATAATTATGTGTGTAATTGACTCAACTTTCTCGCTTTTTGCACTGTAGACTTAGTGGTTCTCAGAAGTCTGTTTGGGAGATGGGGAAAAGTTGTCATTAATAATGGTGCTGATGATTAATGATTTCTGTAATGCATGTTGACTTAGTGTGTGAGAGAAGCACTTCTGCCAAGCACTGTCTTCTGGGTGCCCTCCTTGTTGTCAGCTCGCTGTTTTCAGTTATCATTGCCTGCAAGTTTGAAAGCCTGGTCTATAGGCACTGCCTTCAGATTAAGAGGCTCTGTTAGGTAAAATGCTTTTCTTGATCCTGGAATCTTTCTCCTGTTTCTTGTAGATCATTTTATTACAAATAACTGACAAGTTAAGCTTGTGCTGTTCTTGCATCTCCATCAGAGTCTAGAATTAATGGACGCTGTGTGTGACACAGTGGTTGTTGATTTTGATTTGATTAAACAGATCAGGACTTCCTGGCAGCCTTATCATGTCCCTTCATTTTTGATTTTTGTCAAAGATAGGTATAATCAATTAAATCTCTCACAAATGCCAAGGATAATATGTAACTAATGTTCCAATAAACATGTCTGGGAAATAGGGTTTTGAGTAACATGTTAAAGCTCACTTGGAACCTTTTGGCTACTTGTCTTATTTTAAGGTAAGGAAATTTAGACCCACAGAGAGAAAGTAATACCACAGTTATAGGAAATCTGCTAGCACATATGTATGTCTTTTATTTTTCTATATCATTTTGCATGTGGTTGTTATATATCTATTGAATTCTATTTAATTTTAAAGTGAAAAAGGAAACCATCTCAAGTAAAACATGAAATAGTAGACGGTTAAAACAGGAAAAATGAAGAAAAGGCATAGATACTACTATAGAGAGAGGGTATAAATAAATGTGTAAAAGACATACCATCAAAATTTTTCAGACCATAAGATTATGTATTTTGAATATATAGTTTTGGTTCTATTTAAATTCTATGTTTATTTTTTCTAATTCAGGGGCTGGAGTGATAGCACAGTGGGTAGGGCATTTGCCTTGCATGTGGCCAACCCGGGTTCGATAACCGGCATCCCATATGGCCTCCCGAGCACCGCCAGGAGTAATTCCTGAGCAAAGAGCCAGGAGTAACTGCTGAGCAGTGCTGGGTGTGACCCAGAAAGCAAAAAAAAAATTCTAATTCAAGCAATTAAACTGATTATCTACCAGCATTTTTACTATAAAAATTGTATAATGGTGGTTCTATATACTCTATATACTCTATCTAATTCTATATACTCTATCTAATATACTCTATATACTCTATCTAATATACTCTATATACTCTATTTAATATACTCTATATACTCTATCTAATATACTCTATATACTCTATCTAATTCTGTATAAAAATTGTATAATGGTGGTTCTATATACTCTATATATACTCTATATACTCTATCTAATTCTATATACTCTATATACTCTATCTAATATCTCTATATACTCTATCTAATATACTCTGTATACTCTATCTAATTCTGTATATGAAAGAAAACTTAACAAACCTGACAGAGCCCAACTGTCCATAGTTAAATCACTAATCAGTTTCCCTACCCAGAAATAACTAAGCACATTGATGTTCATGTGTGTCTATGTAGGTACATGGAGGACCCCGCCCTCCACCCAACTCCAATCCACCCATATTTTCTTTGTATGCACATGATAGGGTCAAAGTGTTACTGGCGCCCTCTCCAGCAAATCAATGAATAACGAGATGTCAAGTGATCAAGTGATCAAGTGACAACCTAAAAAAATTAACATCAGGCATAGTAATGGGATTAAAAGAAGAAATTTCAGGGCCGGAGCAATAGCTAGGCGGGTAGGGCGTTTGCCTTTTGCACGGGCGGCCTGTGCCGGCCCGGGTTCAATCCCCGGCATCCCATATGGTCCCCTGAGCACCGTCAAGAGTAATTCCTGAGCAAAGAGCCAGGAGTAACCCCTGAGCATCGCCGGGTGTGACCCAAAAAGCAAAAAAAAAAAAAAAGAAGAAAAAAAGAAATTTCACTACATATTTATGGAAATATTACATCCCTGTCAACTCTAAAATAAATGGGGCAGAAAAAAGAAAGTTTATTTCCTACACTAAAGAGCAGGATAAAAAGGCTTAGGATAGCCCAGCCAGAGGAAGGGATCTTATAGATGCAGTGGGATGGCTTCATATTACAAAACCATATTAGCATCTTGGTGTTTGTCCTTTCTAGATAAGTTTCTACAATGAAACAGATATTTCTGAAAATGAGAAGGCCTGGATAGTCTTCATTATTTTTGATTATGTAGCTATTTCTTAGATAACCATTAGGGTATCTTGAGCTACATGGGTTCTTCCTGACTTTAGAGCCAGGGTATCAAGATCCATATATTAGGAAACGCCAAGTCATCGTCTGGGAACAGGTCTTTCTGGACATTTCGGGAGGTCAATGCTACATAAAGTGATTTGCAAAACACAAGTGTGCCCCTACTTGTACATGCACATAATTATAGCCCTGGAAAGATACCAATGGATATGAACCCATTGGTTCTTCTAGACACACTTTACCTCAGGCTCCTTAGACCAGACTATTAGGCTCCTGGCAATACAACTTGGCAACTGTTCCTCCCCCATGGAGTTATTATAGCTATGTTATACCCATGCCTATATCAAGTGGGAAAAAGGATAAAAACTCTTTGAGAACTATGAACTGTGTTATGGCTTTTATTCTTAGCATGAAAAACATTGCTTCTATTGTTAAGTACGCTTTCTCTTTGTAAAACTATATTTGAAGTTTGGTTTCTAGTTTCAAGGCCAGTATTGCTTACACCTTGTGAGTAATGTTTTGCATTTCTGTTACCTGTTCAGGACATGTCAAGGCAGTTCGGGAAAAACCTATAAAAGCCACCTTGAACAAAGGAAGGACAGCATGTGCTGCCCGAGCCCATGAGCTGCTTGAGCCCACGTGGCCCAGCATGTGTGGTGCCTGATCACATGTCTTGCACACGCCTCCCCTCTTGAGCTGTGTACTGTCATGCTTCCATACCTGATGCTGCGTTGTATGTATTAGGCTCTTTCCACTTTTGGGGAAGCCCGCATTCTCTCTTGAGGGGGAGATATCTCTTGAGAGAGAGGTATATAAATCTATTACATCCTATTGACAGCTACAGGTCACATCCAGAATTCATTTCTAACTGTATATGTGGAACTTTCTACTTCTACTTTACAAACTGCTCTCACTATTGGCTATTCCCAAACATTCTCCAGGGTACCAATCTCTTCTTTTTACCATTTTCATTGTTTTCCAAAAAGCACTTTGGAACAAATCAGTGTGGGCAGTATTCCAAGTGATAAAGTTAGGGCTGGATTTTACAGTTCCCAGTAGTGTGCTACATGGTGGGAGCAATAAGACCTCTACAAAGAGACCAGTTGGGTTTAATGGCTTTCAACTTTCAGCTCTGTTTTGTTAGGCAAGTTACTCAACCTCTGTATGACTGAATTTCCCTAATAGCAAAATGAGGATTATGAGGACAAAACAGTACAGCTGACAGGGCACTGGGAATGTCCTAGGTTGTGGGTATATGGCACATAGTGCTCTATCTGTAAATTAGATCTAGAGTAATTCCTGAGCAATTCAGGGTATAGACCCCAAAGACACACACACACACACACACACACATACCAAGAATGAGGATTATGATAACAGGACATTAACTGATAGATTGGTTATTTAATTCAGGTGAAGCTGATGGAGGTGGGCTCCCACTGGTGTCTCATGTGAGGCAGGAAGGAGAGAGAAGGTCGCTTTCTTCCAATCTGCCTTAGCTGCCCAGGGACCTACCTGCTGGGAAGGTCTCACCCAAGACTTGTAGAACCTGTCTTGTCTTTGCCACTCTGAAGAAGAATTTCAGGAGGAGAGCAGTGAAGGAAAAACATTTTATTATTATTATTATTATTATTGTTGTTATTGTTGTTGTTGTTTTGCTTCTTGGGTCACACACAGCAATGCTCAGAGGTTACTCCTGGCTCTTTGCTAAGGAGTTACTCCTGGTGGTGCTCGAGGGACCATATGGGATGCCGGGGATGGAACCCGGGTCAGCCGCAGATAAGACAAATGTCCAACCTTCTGTACTATCATTCCGGGCCCCCCAGATTTTATTTTGAAGGTTTTGAGGAAGGGGAAGAAGGAGAGATAGTGAGAGATAGCGAGAGAGAAAATGTGTGTGTGCGCATGCGTGTGAGAGAGAGAGAGAAGAAAGAGAGAGGGGGAGAGAGAGAGAGAGAGAGAGAGAGAGAGAGATGTCAAGAGGGAGATGGCGTGACAAAAGGGCTTGGGCACCACATGTACCTGACCACGTGGGCACAAGCAGCACATGGGCTCGGACAGCATTTGCGCACCCTTCCTTGGTTCAAGGTGACTTTTATAGGTTTTTTCCTCAAACTGTCCCAAGTGAGGCTTGTACGTAGGTAAGAATCTGTTGCTAAGTGTTGCCAAGTGGGTAGTGTTGAGAGCGGTTGATGGTCTTCTTTGAAATTCCTTTCCTGGCCTTTGTTCCTTCCATCTCCGGAAGGGGGTCCACAGCCTCAGGGGTCTCATAATGCCATGTGCAGGTGACCCCTATGGCCTTATTGGGCCTTAGTTCCTGCTTCTGCAAAGTGGGCTTTTTGCAGCCATCCTAGGAAATTTATTGCTGTGGGCCCTCTTCTATCTATCTGCCTATATCAAAGTGAATCAATTGATTAAGAAAAATGATGTGCACTAGATGGTCTAGTGGAGGAAGTGCTAGGTATTATTTTATAATATTAACGAATGTATTCCTAATCTTAGGTCTATAGATACTCAGTATTGAGAAGAAGAATAAAAATAAACTAATATAAGCTTCCCTGTAGATGAGTAATTATTGCAATACTCCAGTAAAGCAGGACACTAACTACTCTGGCAAGAACAGAAGTGATCTTCAGACACTGTTACTGCAGAACTCTGGCCATAGGAAGCACTTTTATAAATATCACAGCCAGTTTTCACTTCTCCCTGATGCTTTTAAAAATATATCATTTTTTGGCAACATCATCTCAATTTAGCCAAGCATATATAAATTTCTGAGTAATGACTTCATTTTCAAAAATGTAACTCACACTGCTAAAACTTGAGTATTTAGAATATTAAAGATACACATGGCTGAGAAGACCTACATTCTCCTTTTAACATCGTTGCCTATTTACTGTCTTATTCTTAATTTTATTGTAAAACAAACGCAGAGTAAATAACCTCAAGGTATATGCAATGCGAAAATTCCATGATCACCAAGTTTTTCTAGTTAATCTCCTCCTGACCATTTTATTGTGTACTAGAATACCTTCAGCAGAATCAACAAAACAAACTGAAGTAGTTTGGATAATCATTAATGCTGCAAATAAATAAATATTAGTAGCTCAAAATGATAACTAAGATAAAATATTTAGAAAGGACATTATCCTAAGTGATGGTCTATGTTAACATGTAAAGAGAAGGTTAAGATATTTGTATATTTAGGAAAAGTAATCCTGATCATAAATTTCAAGATCCAAAAATATCATATTTTTTCCTCTTATTGGGTCAGGACACTGAGGCTTTCCCTAACATCTGTCTCTAAAATGGATTATTACATTTCTAATGTAAAAGAACTCATACAAAATGAATTTAGCATGTTATTTTACTTAACAAGGCTTTTCATTATAATATACATCCTTCTGAAGATTAGATAATATTCCTTTATAAGGGCACATCATTGATTATTTTTAAAATGGCTGATTGATGATCTTTTGTTTTAGGACCCTTTTAGCATCATATTTCAACAGCCATTTCCCTGGCGTATTTCCCCTTGTACTTTGCTAAACCTTCTAAGTAAAGCAATAGCAAACAAAAACACAACCCCAGCAACAACAATTCTCTCAAAAGCAAATGGAAAAACTTATCTAATGATTCAATTTTTCTTAAATATTTGGGTAGGGGTTAATTTTTTGACATTTCAATTATATTAAAAAGTCATTTCAGACCATTATGAAGATAAACCTAAACACTGTTTCCCTAGAGATTCTGGGAGCAATAAATTAGATGACACGTATGAATGCTTGAAGATGAAAAGTACTGAGTGTTATTTAAACAGCAGCCGAAGAAGACATGATGAAGTACAGCTCCGCCTCAGCTGTACTGTGGTGATGAACAGGTTTCTCCTATCTAATGACGGGCTACTTGAAGAGGGACCTATGTAATAAGGTATGAACAGGAGTTGTTGTGAACAAAAATACATTCGATATAGCAGATCTGTAACAGTGAAGGAGACTGGAGGAGCTACATTACCGTAAGTACCTGTTCCTGGGAAACTAACTTCAAAGAAAACACTGTAGGCTTTATTTCTGAATCATCGTATCAAACCTATTTTGAAATCATCAGATTTGTCTTACATACACAAACAATTTGGCCATGGTGATCGGAAATATCAGCTCCTAACTCCTTGTAAATAGTATATGTGGTCCCAACCATGCATATCCCTCCTATCCTAGTTTGTCTTCAACCAGGGTTTGCATATTTTACCATAGGGGATTAAAAGTAAACGGAAAGAATAAACCTTCCATAAAGAATTTGCATCTCAAGGGTAGGGATAGGATGTAGGCAGATAGATAGCCAGACCCAGGCAATGGAAGTCCTGGGATGTGATATAACCCACAGCCCCAAGGCTGCCAAAAGATCATTTTTCAGAATCAGGAACTCAGGACTGATAAGGCTTCACCTGGAGCTAGGAGACCCAGGGCAGACTGGACCCCCTTGGCAACTGCCCTAGCAATGGACTTTTGCCTAGGTAGAAGCCCCCTGGGGGGGGACAGTTTGGAAAAAAAATTACAAGAGCCACATTGAACAAAAGGAAGGGCAGCATAGGCTGTCAGACCATGTGCTGCTTGAGCCCATGTGGCTGAGCACATGTGATGCCCAATCACACGTGTTGCCTATGTCTCCCCTCTTCAGGTGTGTATTTTCATGCTTTCATACCTGATGCTGGGATACGAGTAATAGGGCTCAGTCCACGGTTGGAAAAGCCCGCATTCTCTTTTAAGTACTTTGTGTGAACTCTCTCCATCTGCCTGTCTGTCTGTCTGTCTGTCTGCCTGTCTGTCTGTCTCTCTCTCTCTCTCTCTCTCTCTCCTTCCCCATCCTAAAAGCCTCCATAATAAAATCTGTTTTACTTCACTGCTCTCCTCCTGAAATTCATCTTCAGAGAGGCAAAGACAAGAACCTGCAGGGCCTGGGTAAGGCCGAGGTTTTCGAGGGGTCCCGGAACGGGAGAAGAGGATAGGGAGAAAGTGACCTTCTTTATCCACATAAGCCACCCATGGGAGCCCACCTACATTAGAATACTAGGATATAAGGTGGGTGGACCCCCAGGGGTGGCTTATGTAAGGTGGGAAGGAGGTCCTGATTTGCCTCTGCTGGCTGGGACCTTCTGGGATAGACTAGGGCTCACCTAGGCATTGCAGGTTCTTTGTTTGTTTGTTTTATTTTAAGTCACACCCAACAACACTCAGAACACTCAGGGTTTACTCCTGTCTCTTCACTTAGGAATTACTCCTGGTGGTGCTGGGGGCGGGGGGGGAAGGATCATGTGGGATGCCAGGGATGGAACCCCTGTGGGCCGCGTTCAAGGCAAATACCCTACCTGCTGTGCTATCGCTCCCGCCCGGATTGCAGGTTCTTGTCTTTGCCCCCTGACGAAGAATTTCATGGGGGAGCTAGACAGTGAAGTGAAACAGGTTTGGAGGCTTACGAAGGAAAAGGAGGAAAGTGGGAGAGAGTATATGTGCTTGAATGCCTGTGCTGAGGTTTGGGGGTTGGATCCCCAGAAATGCCAAAAAAGAATTTGCCTTTTAAATTTTGATTAAAGAGAATGGTGGAAAGCTTACGTGCTGAAGTCCAAAAAATCTAGGACATGATAATATTGAAAAGTCAGTCAATATGTCTCAATGCATATCAGTATTTCAAACTCAAATGAATCTATTACAGTACTGTTATTTGTTTAGGTATATAGCAGATGTGTCTGTCTCATATTCAATATGCCAAGTACAGGAATGATGATGGACCTCATTCCCATGACCTGACCAAGTGGTTTGAGGCTCTTCATGTTCCTGGAGAAAGCAGATGCCCTAGGACTACACTAGCAAGCGACAGGGATGAATCAGACATTACTGGTGCCCGCTCGAGCAAATCGATAATCAACAGGAAGACAAGTGATACAAGTGATATAGCAGATATATTATAGGCATCTACTTCTATTCTCAGTGTTTTTGCGACTTTTATGAAGTGGGGATAAGTGACATTGTTTTCTTTAGAGGGAGTCCACTGTCACCCATTTTACCAACTCTGTCACCCAGAATCCAATAAACTTTGCTCTGAGCACCTATGCTATAGAGATGTTTGGTCTCACCAGCTCCATCAGGCAGTCCTTAAACTGTACCTGAGTCCTGCTTGATATTTATTGTAAGGGGAATTAATCTCCATCATCCACTTACAGGAAAAAGCTCCTCCTTTCTAGAGGAACTGTGACCTTAGGTTGGAGTCAGGAATCTGATCTTTGGGGGAGGTGAGGAGGCCAAAGGGGGAGACAGACAGGCCTGATATCTTCCCAGGTCCCCCCACCAAGCTGTCTTCTGCTCCTGGAGAAGTAATTCCGGAAGGAGATGGATTATAAAATAAGCTAGGTAGAGTTGGAAAATATGAGGAAAAAGGATGGGGATTCAAGTTCAAGACAGAATGTAAAGGGCTCCAGATTAAATAAAGTCAAGAACAAATGCCCAACAGAACTGTAGGCAACCCCACACATTCAGCCCTATCACAACCTAGGAAATGCTCTTTTTTTGTTCCTGCAAGAGTTAGTTTTCATAACAAAAAAAATTACATATAAAAATATACACATATAGGGGCCAGAGTGATAGCAAAGTGGGTAGGACATTTGCCTTGCACGTGGCCAACCCGGGTTTGATCCCTGGCATCCCATACGGACCCCCAGGAGTAATTCCTGAGCAAAGTGTAACCTCTGAGCATCTCCAGGTGTGACCCAAAAAGTAAATATATATTATATATATATATACATATATATAAATATATATAATATATAATATATATAGAAATATATAGAAGAAATATATAGAAATCCATAGAAATATATAGAAATATACACACACATAAAAATGTGAAATTTCCGTACTATCCCACACAAAAGCCTTTTGCTATGGTTTTGCTAAGGTGTTTGTTACCAGTAGGGAGAGAGCTTGAACTGTTGATGGGCTTTAATTTAATATTTTAAGCTTGTTTTTTGTTTTTTGTTCCTGCAATGGAAATCACTTATCAGGGAGCCCTTCTCAGCCTCCAGAGTCCCGCATCTCAAAGGTTTTTTAGGCTCTGCAGTTGAGTCCTATATTTCAAAGGCCTTAGGCCTTTGAGCAGGTTTAGCTTTGGAAACCCTGTCTGTTTTTCTGGTTTGTTTGTTTATTTGTTTGTTTACCTTTTCTTTGAGCCAGATTTAGAGTTGCTCAGGGCCTATTCCTCACTCTGAACTCAAGGATCACTCCTGCAGCTTCTGGGAACTATATAAGGTGGCTGAGATCAAACCCCGTAGGCCCCGCAAGGCAAGTGCCTTCCCCTATGTACAATCACTCTGGCCCCAGAGATAGTGATGTTTTGGTTATGCATTATTAGGACTTCCTGTCTCCTTGCTTGCATCTCATTGAATCAAGGAGACGTATGGTAAAGGTTTGCTTAAGCATGGTAGGAGATGGCCAGGATATTCTGGGCAAATAGTGGTGTCAGTATAAATATTATAGTTCTGACAGAATGGATTGTGGCATTTTGAGGTGTTCCACTAACCTTACTTTTTTTTTTTGTCAGTAGGTGCATCAACTATAAAGATCAATATGGTGATGTCTGGTATATCTGGTAAGGACGTTCTCTGGGTTACAGTATCTGATAAAATCAGTCCATCTACCTATGTATTCACTTACTGTATCTCTAAGTATTTAGGGATCCTCTCTTTAAATAAAGAGTTTAGATGGTATGCGGAATGATAAATAGCTTAAGGTGTTTTTTTTTTGTTGGGGGAGTGCAACACCTGGGTGATTTTTGGGGAGTGCTCTGGTGTATTTCTGTTACACCTGGCAGCCTCTGGAGACCATATGGAATGCTGAGGATTGAACCTGGGTCAGCTGTTTCCAAGGCAAGTACCCTACCTGCAGTACTATAGCCCAGCTTCAGTTTATGGAAATGCTAGTGGTCACATTCCCTTCAGGTTGCTGGTCAGTGTTCTTTTGGCTAATTTGGGATCATTTATTCTCATAATGGAACTTGTTAACAGCAAAATAATTGTTATTCTCAAAGTCTCCCTCAAAGACTTCACAAGTTTTTGATTCTACTTTAACAGTCACCCAATATAAAGCACAGGACCTCTTGGGGCTGGGCGACAGTACAACAGGTAGGGCATTCATCCTGTATGAGGCCAGTTGAATCTGTCTTCCTCTTCCAGGAATTCATAAGTGTTTTCACTACCTCTGTTGCTCAGTTTACATCTCCCTTGGTTCTTTTCTTGTCAGGTTCCTGCTGCTGATTTTCCTTTCAGTTCTTCTCTGTGGAATCATGCTCTTTTGTATTCAGTGCTGGCTGAGGCCCCACATTGATTCCCCAAGATGTACTGTGGCTGTTTATGCTGTGGGAGACACAGACCCAAATTATGGTAAGATGTTCATGTATTTCGGGTTTGAAAAGGTATTAAAATTATGAAGGTTTTCTCTGAAAAACTCAACTGTTGACAAACAGATTTGTGAACTCAGAATAAGATAGAGTGTATTGGCGACTCGAAAGAATGTCTGCATATGGGAGAGGGTTCAGGTGGAAAAACAGCCGAAGAGCACAACAAGGCAAAAGTGGACATCCCAGGTTTACCCATGCATTGACAATTTTAGAAGGAGGACAGATGCCAGATGATTTCACTCCTCTATGGTATAGAGACAAAACAAGGGAACAGACAGTATCACATTATGGCAAACCCTTGGTTTGGATTACAAAGCTCAAATTTCCCAACACAGAGAGATGGGTGGGAGGGAAATGGAGAGATGGTCTTGCAGTTACATAAGGACAGTGGTGATGTGTGTTTGGATACTTTTGTGCTTGTAAAATGCAGTAATTTTGTATATCAATACCATAAATGCAACAATATTGTAGCCATGTTACTGAAACTATCTTAACAAATTTATTAATTATACAAGTATTCTGGGAAAATGACCCATAATTAAGTTTGAGGATATAGAGTAAATATTTTGCTCAAAAAATTTTTCTAGAGCAGAGTTATACAGAATACATTCCTTCATATGAGCCACAGTGTTTAAGAGGAAGAAAAAGTATCTCTTAGCTTTTGATATGTTTGTTCTGTCCTAACTGGTTGTTTAATTCATCCAAATTTTCTATTTCAGTTTTCTGAAATGTTTAATACTGAACTGCACCTGCAGGTTACTGTCAATGCTCAACTTGGAACAATGGGAATTGGGAAAGGGAGTGGCAGAGATCATGTCCTTTCTTCCTCAGACTGACTGGCAACATCCGGTCAGGCCTACCTCAAAGCCCAACCACAAACCACGCCCATGCTATTATTTTACAGTCTGCTTTAAGAAGTAAGAAAAAAAGAGGAAATTTGAGATTATGAAGGTTGTTTTGGTAATTGCCAGCCTGAGCTGTAAGTAGGAAGTTAACACTTACATTTTTTTAAAGTACCGTAGTATTTATAGTTAACTCCTTTGCATTAGGTATTGTTCTCATATAGATGACCTGTTGGGGAGATATTTCCATTAAAGTGCTTTGTTGCCAACTGTAATTATCTCTAGTGATTGGTCGAGATGCCTTTTAGAAATATAGGTATGGAAATAATTTCAATATTGGAACAAGGCATGTTCTGGAAAAACTAACAGTGAAGTAAAATGTGAGCAAAAATAAAACCAAACAATTTTAGTATCAAAACAGCATTCAAGATTTAGAGATTATGTTCAATATCGGCTTTAAAGACAATATTTAATAAGGGAAACACATTGTCAATTTGATAAATGGTTGTTTTGGAAAAAAGATAATTAAAGTATCCAATAAATATTGTTCATTCTCCTAAAATAAAAATCACTTTCCACTGAGTTCAGAGAGAAATGGTGTCACCATTATTCTAACAAAGCATATTAGTCAAAATGTTTGGCCTGTTCACATGAACCTATTTTTATCAATTTAACTAGTGGTATTTATAAATAAATACTATTAAGATTCTTCCAATTTGACCTTCTGCAGAGAATCCTGGCCTATCTTCTTAGCCTTTGTTTTTTTTTTACCCTGAGAGATTTTTATTACTTATTACTTTCTATTATTAATTTCCTTTTAACAGAATCTGTTAAAAATCCAATTTTTTATTTTAAATAATTTATCCAAGTTATTGTTAAAGCTCTAAAGGCAGTTTATTCCCAAATGATTTTATGGTATGTCTGAGTTTTCTAAAACAGTTATGAATGTGAGAGAAAGAGTTCATGGCATATATTGCTTCAGAAATTTGCATGTAGTAGCAATGAGCACAGTGTATTAGAACCATATACGCTGTAATGCTCAAAATTCATTATGAACTAGAAACAAAAAATACTTGGGATGAAATGGTTTTTAAGGAGCCGGAGCGATAGTCTAGAAGGTAGGGTGTTTGCCTTGCACGCAGCCGACCAGCGTTCGATCCCCAGCATAACATATGGTCCCCTGAGCACAGCCAGGAGTAATTCCTGAGTGCAGAGCCAGGAGTAACTCCTGAGCATTGCTGGGTGTGACAGAAAAAGCAAAAAAAAAAAAAAAAAAAATAAATGGTTTTTAAAATTGTAGTTTCCAGCATGGTACTGGAATAAAAACAGACCTGTGGACCTATGGAATAGAGTTGAGTATCCTGACACCCACCCTCAAAGACATGATCAGTTAATCTTTGATAAAGGTGCAAAGAGTCCAAACTGGAGTAAGGGAAAGCCTCTTCAACAAGTGGTGCTGGGAAAACTGGACAGCTACATGTAAAAAATAAATGAATTTGGACCTGTGTCTAACACCTTGCACAAAAAATATCAGATCAAAATAGATTAAAGATCTCAATATCAGACCTGAATCCATAAAGTACATTGAAGAAAATATAGGAAAAACCCTCCATGACATTGAAACTAAAGAAATTTTCAAAGGTGAAACACCATTAACAAAGCAACTAGAAGAAAAGATAAACATATGGGATTACATGAAACTAAAGAGCTTCTGCACCTCGAAAGAAACAGTGACCAAGATAGAAAGACAGTCCACAGAATGGGAAAGAATATTCACCCAATACCCATCTGATAAGGGGTTAATATTCAGGATATATCAGGCACTGGTACAGCAATATAAGAAGAAAACAGCCAACCCCATTAAAAAATGGGAGAATAGATGAACAGAAACTTTGACAAGGAAGAAATTGAATGGCCAAAAGGCATATGAAAAAATGTTCATCATCACTAATCATCAGAGAGATGCAAATCAAAACAACAATGAGATATCACCTCACACCACAGAGACTGGCCCATATCCAAAAGGGGAAAAGCAACAAGTGCTGGCGTGGATGCGGGGAAAAGGGAACTCTCATACATTGTAGGTGGGAATGTCGATTTGTACAACCTTTCTGGAAAACAATATGGACATTCTTCCAAAGACTAGAAATTCAGCTCCCTTTTGACCTAGCCATACCACTCCTGGGAATATACCCTGAGAAACCAAAAACACACAGTGGAAACACAATACGCATTTTTACTTTCATAGCAGCACTATTCACAATAGCCAGAACCTGGAAACAACCAGTATGCCCGAGAACTGATGACTGGATAAAGAAACTGTGGTACATCTACACAATGGAATACTATGCAGCTGTTAGGTAAAATGAAGTTATGAAATTTGCCTGTAAATGGATGGACATGGAAAAGATCATGTTGAGTGAAATTAGTCAGAAGGAAAGAGAGAGACATAGAATGACTGCATTTATTTGCATGACATATATATATCAGGTGATCTTACCAAAAGTGGAAATTACCACAAATGTGTGGGAGTCAGAGGTTAGGTAAGACAGATAAGGGAACATGTGTGAATAAATGTCAAAAGGGGTGATACCAACATAGAACTGAGCATTAAATACAGGCCAAAAATGCACATGATGGCTTCTAAGTGTATGTAGTGCAACCCACAATGTGTAAGAGAAGAAAAAGAGAGAGAGGGAGAGAGAAAAGAGATAAAGAACCTGCCATTTAGGCAGGCTATGGAGTGGGGAGGGAATTGGGGACATTTGTGGTGGGAAATGGGCACTGGTGGAGGGTGGGGTGCTGGAACACTATGTGACCGAAACCTCCAAACATGAACAACGTTGTAATTGTATATCTCACGGTGGTATAATAAAATGTTAAAAAAGTGTAGTTTAATTAATGGTAAACTAAATATAAGGTGAACATCTTTATATTAATTTTCAATCATGGATCCCTACCCCCTATGTAGACAATAATACAATGTCAAAAGACTAAAAGTGGACAAATATTATTTAAAATTAAAACAATGGGGGCAGAGTGATAGTCCAGCCGTTAGGATGTTTGCTTTGCATGTGGCTAACCGGGTTTCATCCCGGCATCCCATATGGTTCCCCTGAGCACCACCAGGAGTAATTCCTGAGTGCGAGCCAGGAGTAATCCCTGAGCATTGCCAGGTGTGACCCTAAAATCAAAAAATAAAAAATATTAAAAAAATAAAAATTAAAACAATGTAATCAACTCATTTTATTTTCCAAAGTGTTTGTTTTAATTCTTTGATCAAATAATAATATAGTATATACCTTACTTAACTTATACCAAGCATGATAGAGAGAGGGCTACTCAAATATTATGTATTTCATAATACTAACTCAGAAAAGTGAGTATTCCTCTTAGATGTAGTTTTCTCCTTTTCTCACTCTACTGGATTAATATACCACATAGATATTTAATGACATCCAGTCATTAAATTTTAAACTATTTAGGATTTGGCCAAAGAGATAACTCAGTGGGATTAAACTGCATACTTTGCAAGTCCAAATTCCATTCCCAGCACTCTATAGTCCTCTGAGCTTGCGAATGGTCCCTCAAATACCACGAGGGCTGGAGCGATAGCCCAGCGTTAGGGCGTTTGCCTGCACGCGGCCGCCGGCCGGGTTCGATCCCCGGCACCCATATGGTCCCCTGAGCACCGCCAGAGTCATTCCCTGAGTGCAGAACCAGAGTAAGCCCTGAGCACGCTGGTGTGACCCAAAAGCAAAAAAAAATTAAAAAATTAAAATTAAAAAAAAAAAAAAAAAAACCTGAGCCACGATTAGCCTCCTGAGCACCCAATACAAACAAATTAAACGACTTCAAGTTGAGAATAGGGAATCAGTGGAAGTTTGGCTGGACACTCATAGTCAGCTTATATTGGACACTGAGTAGACCCTATATTCTGAAACCTGGAACATTTCCTTTCAAGTGATCCCTAAAAGGCAGGGATTGTTTTGTGGAATTCACATTTCCTTTTTATTCTATCCTGCTCTCCTGAATTCTACTGCTGTACTTCTGGGTCACATTTTACGTAAGAAATTTAAACTCTGTCAGCTTTGTTGCCCTCTCCCTTATTTATAGTTTTCCTTGACTTATACAAGCTGGGTTTTAGCCTGTCCATTGTCCTGCCATTCTGTCCCATTCAGAGTTCAGGGTGACTTTATGGATAGTATACAACCATTGACAAGCTATTTGATAAGGATGTGAACCCCCAAATTATGTTTTCCCATTACTATTTCTCTATAAAAAGAAAATACATAAATGTTAATTGGGAAGTGGTGATCCTTAATGAATTCTGAGGCAGTGTATTGGAAGTAAACCCTAGAGTCGACTATGAAGCAGTCTGAAATCAGACCTTCTCCAGGTTTCTTTTCCTCATGGGGTTCTCCTTATATTCTCAATTCTTCAGATAAATGACATTCTCTCAGTAGTAATTCCATAAATGGAGTCGTTTCACACAAAGGAATTTAGGGGTCGTTTTATATTGCCATAGAGGGAAGTGAGGACCAAAAGCACACTTCTACCCTCTAACTCCCACCAAGCATATGATCACAGCCTGACAGGAGTCCAACTACTGCTAGACTCATTCACTTGCAGTATGAGGCCGCACCTGAGTCTTCTGCATAACCACTATTCAGAAGCGAATAGGAGGTGGAGAACTCACTTGAAAGGTTCTGATGACATAAGAGAATATGAAAAAAGGTAAAGGTTTCTGGGCTTCTGACACCCCTTGAACACAAGAGTGGAAGAGAGGACTTAACTCATCAGTGCAGAATATAGGTCATTTAAAATGTTTTCATGGAGAGTTGAGGTTTTATATATTAAATTGGGCTCTTCCTCTCAGAACTTCATTTTTTATTTCATGTTATTATCATGATTTGCTGAATATACCAGTTGAAATAGCCCTGCTCTTTTGGCCTGTGGGTTAGATATTTGGCTGTAAGCTACCCTCAGCTGAGAAGAGCCGAGAGAACATCTTGTTGAATGCGAGTGCTGGAGTAGGTTGAACTTCCCTAGTTACAATATACTAAATAAGAAAAAATTCTCTCACTGGTAGTTTCTGACAAGTCTATACAGTTCATGTTGATAATAATCTTGATTAGTGATACTAAAGGGAGGAAAATATTTGACTTGGAATTACCACCACATGTGCTTAGGGAAGGGCTTATCAGTCCTACTCATTCATTTTAATGCATGTTAGAATATTTTCCCTGGAAAGGAATCTTGAAAATTTTATTTATTTGTTTGTTGTTTGCTTGTTTACTTGCTTTTTGGGTCACATCCAGCAATGCTTAGGGGTTACTATTGGCTCTGCACTCAGAAATGAACCCTGGGAGTACTCAGAGGATGATATAATATGCTGGGGATTGAACCCAGGTTGGCCACATACAGGCAAATACCCTACCCACTGAACTATTGCTGCAGACCTAGGTCCTTGAAAATTTTAGTATCCCCTTCTCCTCAGACCAAATTGCTGTCCTGAACCACCAATCTCTCTATCTGTCTGTCTGTCTGTCTGTCTGTGTTTGTCTGTCTCTGTCTGTCTGTCTGTCTGTATATCTTTCTGTATCTTTCTATCTGGGCCTCCAAGGCAGTGCTCAGAAACTTAGGGCTCACTCCCTGTTGATACTCATCCAACTAGACTAAACGGTTCCATAAAAAAGACCCAGCACTGCAGAGATGCTCAGGGCAGTTTGCTGGGAGCAGTCGGATCACACTCAATACACTCAGGAGTCTACAGAATTTAAGCAGCAGTCTAGGGGTCATGCAATAACATGGACTGAACAGATACCAAGATATGCTCTTACTCCCTGGCCCCTTATATATTTTTGTAGCTCTCTGGTGATGTGATGTCTGCTCATAATGCTCATTTCCTCTTCTCATAAGAGTTAAGCCTCCATATTCATAACTTAAAATGATGGGATTGCTCATTCATTGAAAGAGAAGTAGTTCCTCTTATGACTTCTTAGGAGAGAGAAAGAAAAGAAACATTATTAGCAAAACTTAAGGCGTGAAAGAACAGAGGAAAGTTAAGCTAGAGAAGCAGGAGATAATGAAAAGCAAGAGAAGTTTACATAAAATTTGAAGTTGGAGATATTTTAGAGAAGAAACTAGACCATGCACACCCTAAAACCATGTTATTATTTTCTGCTTCCTGTCTACTGACTCTTTCTGAACCGACCCCCAATTATCCATTGGGTTTTTTTTTGGGGGGAGGGGGGTTTGTAGGGTTGAGGGCAGTTGAATTGGGTAGAGAGTCAGGATGCAATAAATCTGTACTAAAATCCACTTTGTTTTGAGTTTTGGTTTTTGGTCACACTTGGTAGTGCTCAGGACTTATTCCTGACTCTGTGCTCAGTAATCATTCCTGTAGCTACTCATCGGACCTCAAGTGATGTCAGGGATCCAAATGCTGTTAACTTCATACAAGGGGCACTCTTATCCTTAGAACTCTCCTGCCCTGGCCCCCTCCCGTCCATTCATTATTTTTCTGCTCCTACCCCATTCACCTTCCTGATCTATTTTTTTTTCTTACTGTATCTGCTAAACCCTAGAAAGAACCCAGGTAATGCCCTGCTTTCCTCAAAGTTGTCATCTCTGAGAACTTGATTCCTTTTGTCAGTCTTCAGAGTCTTCCACTTCTGAAATAATTGTTACTTTGCAAAAGTTCCTGTATTAGGGATCATTTGTATCACTTGTCTTCCCATTGCTCATCGATTTGCTTGAACAGGCACCAGTAATATCTCCATGCAGCCTGTCATGTGCTAGTGTAGCCCAAGGGCATCTGCTCACTCCAGGAAAACAAAGAGCCTCAGACCATTCCTTCAAGTCATGAGAATGAGGTCTATAATTGTTACTGGTTTTTGGCATATCAAATACAACATGGGTAACATGCCAGGCTCTGACGTGTGGGTGGGATACTTTCAGTAGTAGGCAGTCATCTCCTGCATTTACTGATAAACCAATGGGGAGAGACCAGCTTTTCTCTTGGGTGGAGATCTGATGAGCAGTGAGTCTGGATGTGGAAAATAGCAGCTGAGCACAGGGAGAGCCGGTAGCAGCTCTGCCCCATGTGTCTGAGTCTCTGGATCAGAAATACCTGGGCTTGAAATAGGCTTTGCTGTAGGGTGGGACTCTGATGAGCACAGCTTGAGATCAGCTTTTCTCTTGGGTGGAGCTTTGAAGAGCTGTGGAGTTTGGATGTTGAAAATTGTGGCCCTCATGGTGTGGGGGGTTCCTCTGGATTCTTAGAAGGCTCTATTGGGATGACGGGTCAGGGCTAGAATTTGCCTTCCCTCCCAGGCACCCCATGATCAGATAGACGCAGACACAAGGGGCAGAGCTGCTATAGGCTCTCTCTGTGCTCAGCTGATCATAAATATTAGGAATACAAATGATTTATTCTTTTCATGATTTTGTATCAGTATTCTACTTATTTTAATGCTGCTGCTGGACTTTGTCCTATCAGATAATTGAACAGAAAAATAGAGAGTATTTGCAGAGTATGTTCCTCCTTCATATGTATACTTGGAAAGTGAAATTATACGTTGGGCCTTGGAAAGTGAGCTTTTTAAAGGATTGTGTGCAAATTTTCAGAAATAATGATTTAAGATGAGAAATCAAACACCTAAATGTTCCATAATCTTTTGTATCCAAATCAATCTTGCAAATAGTTACAAAATACAAGTGATTTTTATGTTTTTTTTTTGGGGGGTCACACCTCGGCAATACTCAGGGGCTTCTCCTGGCTCTGCACTCAGGAATTACTCCTGGTGGTGCTCGGGGGACCATATGGGATGCCGGAGATCGAACCTGGACTGGCACTGGCAGGCCACGTGCAAGGCAAATGCCCTACCCGCTGGACTGTCGCCCGGCCCCAACAAGTGATTTTTAAAATAAGGAAAATATTTTGGGCTTGTTATTTTTTTAAAATTTATGTCTATCATTGTCATAGGTGGTCCCTACTCTATCCCAGCTTTCCTGCAGCCTTTCAGGTGGCCAACCTTCCTTACACTTTATCTTCTGCAAGTCAAGCAATGCTCCTCTCCTTTGCTTTCCAAGGATACTAGCTATGCTGTATCTTCCCTCAGTGGCTAATTGTGACTGCTAGAGTTTGGGGAGGAGAAATGAAACAGGCTGAGAGAGAAGTTTTCCTTCCAGTATCTTTTTTTTTTTTGCTTTTTGGGTCACACCTGGTGATGCTCAGGGGTTACTCCTGGCTCTGCACTCAGGAATTCCTCCTGGCAATGCTCAGGGAACCATATGGGGTGCCGGGTTTCAGGTCTGCCTCGTGCAAGGCAAACGCCCTACTCATTGTACTATCGCTCAAACTGCCCAGCCTCTTCTTAATTTCTCCTTAGACTCCCCTACTTTCCAGGATCCCCACTGCTACAATTCCTTGAAATGGGGTTTCTTTAGAATTTTTGTTATTCTGTGAATTATTTTATAACAATGATTTTTTAAATGTTATACCACTTTCAAGTGGTGATAGTAATGGTCACATTCAGAAGCCAGCCCTGCCCTGTGCTGGATGATACTCTGCCTCTCCAATCTCATTTATTCTTCCCTTTAATTCTGTGAGACTCCTCAATAATATTTCACACTTGGAAAACGATGGAATAAAGGTAATTAGAGATAAAATACACAGTTAGTAGATGGTAAGACTGTGACTCAAAGCCAGCCAGTCTTAGCCACTGTAACAGAAGAATGGAAAGAGAAGAACAAAGAGCAGAAAAGAGGAGTAATACTAAAATTACTAAATCCATTAGATCAAGTCTTCATTATGTGGGGAGTACTTGTCTATAAACTTCAGCACATTTAATTTATAAAGTGAACAAACAAAATAAACCCATAGTTTCACCAACAATTCTTTCTAAATTATAGGATTTTTTGCAAGCACTTTTACCTGACTTTTATCAGGATATTAATTTGTCAAAATATAATTTAATGTTTGCTTTCCTCCTGCAAACCAAATGATATTCCATGTAAACATGCTTTGGAAATAAATTAAAACTGATAAAGCGTATGTTAAATTTTACTCAAACTTTCTGAGCAAATGGGCTTAATGACGTTGATTAAATGAATGTGTTATGGTTTTTGTAACAACTTTAATAGCAATGGCTAAATTTGTATAGGAAAATAACAAAAATGTTCCTATCACAGCAATCATGAATATCCTGTCACATGCCGCATAGTACTGATAGTGAAAGCAGCAGCATTAAATTGGAGCTTCTGTTGATTCAATTCAGTTGACCTTACCAGGAAGAATAATAGTTACTTACCACTGACCTTGCATTGAATACACCAGGAGCAACTAACCTAGAAAATGGACAGTGTTTGGTTCAAGAACCCATAACACGGTGAATATATGGGAGTAGGTAGAGGTGGTCAACATTAACTCTGTTTAATCATACCCACAGACTTAGCTTAAGTTGCAGACAAAATATCCAGACTGCAAAAGATTTAGCTACACATGTTTTGTTTGTTTTAGGGTCAGACCTATCAGTCTTAGAGGAAGGGAGAAAGCAAGGGATATTGGGGATCACATCTAGGCCACCTACAAGCAAATCTTGAAATAATCCTGTTGATTTCTCTTTCTTACTCTTTAAGTGCATAATTTATTTTGAGGACGTTCCTCGCAGTATTTATGGCTTATTGTGCTCAGTAGTCATTCCTGGCAGTGCTCAGATACCAAATGCCATGCTGGGGATCAAATTGAGATCAGCTGAATGCAAGGCAAGTGCTTTCACCCAGACTATTTTTCCTGCTCATAGATTTGAATGATTTCTATACATTAATTTTTATTATAACATTAATCATAATAATGGTTAAATAATTGGATAAACATTAAGGCAGGGTAGATTTGAAAATAATGTTATAAATTAAAACACATATATATTCCAAACTTAATACAGTTCTTGACCTAGAGTAGTTGTAGTACTAAAAATTACAATTTATAGTTAGATTAATAATAGACTTTTAGCAGGTCACTGCTGTATGCCAGGTCTTGTTTTAATAATTGTATATCTATTTTTGCTTTCATAGGCATAGATACTATCATCATCCATTTGTTACACAAGATAAAGTAACTAAACACTTTTTAATAGCCTAGGAGTAAGTTGTTTAATTAAATAAATAATTCCTTAAGAAAACTGCCCAACTAAAATGTGAGACATATTCCAAGTTGGTTCTATCCTTGGAATATTATATTAATATTTGAAAAACTTAGCTCTAAGCCATGAGATAAGAACTAAGAAAATAGACATATATTTCAAATAAGCATAACATTCTTCACAGTAATAATTTTGTATATTCTACATATTGATTTTAGTGGTGTGACTATTGGGTAATATCAAGCATATTTTGAATAGTGTTAATTGTGACATATTCTTTGAATCCCTTCAGTGGTATCAAACCTTAGTTCTTTTTATTGTTCTTGTTTGTTCTTGTGGCAGGATTCAGGAGACCATATGTGGTGCCAGGAATAGACAGTGGGTAAGCTGAGTTCAAGGCAAGTGCCCACTCACTGTACTGTGTCCTGGTACCTCAGTTTTTCATTGTGAGAGGAAGAGAGCAGCGACCCTTTTCTGTCAAAATTCACATAGGCTATATATTTGAGGCCATATGGTTTCTGTAGGGATTATTCATCTATACCATTACAGCGAATAAAACAGCAAAAAGTAATGTGGAAATGAAAAGAATAGTTGGTTTTCAATTTAATATACAAAACAGTCTAGGGGCAAGGATATAGATTCAAGCATATTACTGCTCTAGCTTAAATCCCAAGTGCTACATGGCTTCCAGCACTGTGGGTGTGATGCCCACAACTAATAGATGAGCTTAATTTTACTTATTGATTTATATATTTATCTCTTTATTCATTAATTCATTTATTTATTCATCTATTTATTTATTTGTTTGTTTGCTTATTTATTTATTTATTTATTTGCTTTTGGGGGTCACACGGGCGATGCTCAGTGGATACTCCTGACTCTGCACTCAGGAATTACTACTGGCAGTGCTCGGGGCCATATGGGATGCCAGGGATCGAACATGGGTCAGCTCCTTGCAAGGCAAATGCCGTATGGGCTGTGTTATTATTCTGACCCAAAGAGCAAATCTTTAAATGCCACTCAGGGGTCCATAGGATGCATCACTGGCAAGAGCAACCTTTGACAAAGGTGAATCCACAATTTCAATCTCCATGACTGCTCCATGTGCAGAATGTGGTCTGGAGGCTCTTTGGAAGTCCCAGTGCCTTGAGTGTGTGATCTTTAGCACACTCTAGCCAAGGTGCGATAAAGGATCACAGCCCAGAGGCCACTCCTAGTGAGCACCACATACAGGCATGTGAGTGACCTCCAGCCATTACAATGACAGAGACAGCAGAGAGAGGGAAGAGAACAGGTAGTCAACACATTAAATTAGTTCCAAGCACAGTTCCTTCTTTAAAGGTGAATTTTTTGGATATTATTTTTTTCCTTTTAATTATTTGCCATGATTTCCATAGATGCTTACAGTAGATTTTAGGTTTACAATTCCATTCCCACCTCCAATCTCGCCCTGTGTCCCCAGGTCTCCACCAGTACCAGATTCTCAGTAACCTGTGGTATGTGGTGTTCTTTGGTCACCCGTGACAGAACTCAGAGCTTACTCCTGGCTCTGCAAGCAGAAATGACTCCTGGCAGGACTCTGATAACCATATGGATATTGGGGATCTAATCCTGGTTGACCTTACCTTCTATACTATTGCTATGTACACTGGTTTATAGAATAACATGTTGATGCAATGATCAAGAACAAAGGTGGGCAATTACTGGCTCTGGTTATGATTACCTTTAAAAAGGTGAATCAAATCATTCTGAAACAGTTAAGGACCCAGTCAAAAAAATGCAAAAAATGCAGAAAGTAAGAGATGGTCTTAAAAGATTATTTGTAATTTTCTCTCTGACTCAGTCTTTCAAATAAATACAAATAGAGTATTTCCAAAACAGCAATTGAAATAAGAGCATGTTCTTTTAAGATTTTCAGTTTATAAGAGAAAATATGGGTGTGCATATATGTGTGTGTGTGTGTCCTTATTTCAATAATAGTTTTTAAAAAAATGAGTGACTAGAGGAAGCTAATGCAAAGGGCTGGTGCTCCCACTTATGGATTCCAGGGCAGGCACCACATGGCACTCCAATGACCACTGGTGTGGCCCTGGTAAGCATGGCTACATACAAACACCAAAGTAGAGTCCCGAGATTCTGAACATTGTTCCGGGCCCCAAATGTATTTGGTTTTAAAGCAGTATTTTTCAAATTTGAAAAAAAGACTCATTTTGTTTTGAATGTGTACAGACTTTTCACAACTTAGCAGTTTTACTATTCATTCTAGGGAAATGTTTAAGCCAATTAAATGGATTAGTTATGGATTGCAAGTATGAATATAAAATAATGAAGTTCCAAGTAATATTTGAATATCTTTAACGAGATTAGCATTTCAAATGAATGGGACTTTGGCTAAATGTCATTAGTATTTACAGGAGCCCTTTGCCTTTCTGCAATAGATATTTCTTCTCTTTTCAGCTGTTAAATTGTAAATAGTTCTTGATGGGTTAGTCAGTGATGGTATAATCAACTCATGGGAGAGAAGTTTCATGTCGCTGTGACTATTGTTGCAGAGAGCAAGATGGTTGTAATTTTTTTCTTTTTTCCATGGTTGCAGATCATTTTCTGTTGCTCCAGTGGACCAGGAAATGCCAGATGCCATTAAGCAGTTTGTGTTTTCGTATTCAATGCCGACTAGAAAGATTACAAGTCTTTGTCTTTCTCTTTCCAGGGACAGAGGCAGCTGTGAGTCCAACTGTTGGAATTCACCATCAACACCTGGAGCTGCCTCACACTCCCTGTGTAAGAACGCTAGGCCCCCTCCTCCCTATGAAGAAATTCTAAAACCAAGTCACCTTTTAGAGCTGGAGCAACTGTTGAAAGTTTAGAGAAATTTGGACACAAAACAAACTTTATGAATAATGATTTCATTTAGTATGAAATTCTAGTATAGAGTATAAATGAGTAAATGATGATTGTGGACAAATAAGTTTGGGAACGTTTCAATAGTAAATAAATAGAATCCACACCTCACTGATATTATTCCTTTACTTCATTTGATTTTCATCAGAAAGAAAGTGATTTGCTAGCAGTGACCACCAGTAAGTTTAGAATTTCACCACAGTATAGATCACGTATCTCGCTGCCGCCTGTTTGGAGGTGAGATGATTTGGATAACACCTGACTGTGCTCAATTCTGACTCTTGGTTCTGTGCTCAGGGATCACTGCTGGTGGTGCTTGGGGGATCATGAACTGTTGAGGATCAAACCAAGTTTGACTATATGCAAGGCAAGACACTGTACTCTGTCCATGGTCCAAACTCCCCTGCTAAATATTTCCAGTCTAATGTCCTTTCTCCCCTAACTTACTAGTCAATTTAATTTAGTCAATAAAGAAATATCATAATCAGAGTTTAAGTAACTTGCTTCTTTCTTTTTTTTTTTTTTTTTGGGTCACAGACAGCAATGCTCAGGGGTTACTCCTGGCTCTGCACTCAGGAATTACTCCTGGTAGTGCTTGGGGAGAATATGGGATGCTGGGGATCGAACCTAGGTTGGCTGCATGCAAGGCAAGCAGCCTACCCAGTGTACAATTGCTCGGGCCCCAAGTAACTTGCTTCTTATATGGCCAACCATGGTTTGATTTCTGACACCACATATGGCCCCATGAGAACCCCCCAATATGATCCCTAAGCACAGAGCTAGGAGTAATTCCAAAGTGCTACCAGGGTTTAGTTAATTGTTCGTCCTAAAAAACAAAACAACAACAACAAACATATATATGTATCATAATTGAGTAATGGCCTAAGCAGAGATTCAGATATGTCCAGACACATAAATACAAACTATTTGAATCAACACGGGGGAAAGCAAGTAAATCAAAGAAACTTTTAAAATCGTGGGACAAATGCAAAAGATTCAAGCTCTCGGCTTAGGATTTATATGTCTTTTTGCAAGGAAAAACAAAACTTAGATAGATACTAAAGCAAAAGTACTTAAAGTGCAGCATAGAAATAACACCAACACATGGAGGACAAAGAGAAGGCTGCCATTTCTCAAAGATAAACAGGACCCAGCACATCCCTGCTGCCTTAAGCCATAGCCTTACTTGAAGAACCATAGGAATAATTTACATAGATATCAGTGGTCTCCTGACTCCTCTGACTGCCCAAGCAGCATCAAAACACTCTTAGTGTATTTTCAAAACAGCAATGAGAAAGGACATAAACTAAAAGGATGCCCACAATGATGTGTTAATGCAGTCTAATTATTCCTCACATTGCTTGAGGGCTTAATAGTGTAGAATCTGCTCTCAGGTTTTATTTTCAAAATAGTTTGCTAGGGTAGATATTTTGAAATTCAAGTTATTCATGGCAAATCAAGTCTTTTCATTCCTTTCTGAAACTTGTTCATAGTTAATGAGTAAGAATTCTGTCAATTCATCAGAAAAAACAGCCAAGAATATGACAAGACAATGAGAAAAATTGGCAGCAAATTTTAGTTCTTGGGAAGATATATGAGATGGACATAGATTGATGCAAAGGCAAATAGAGACTGACTTGAGTTTCAAGTTTCTCCACTTTGCTAAGTGTCTTCAGGGAAGAAACTGAGAATAATAAGCATATTCATGCTAGAGTCATGTGGAAAGGCCCAGAAATCAAGGAGGGGATTTTGGAGACTGATCCACAGGAAGATAACTTTGGAAAATGCCAGAGGAAAAACGATTTTAGTTCCCATAAGAATGTGATGTCAAATCATTAGATAAATTGGGGCTGGAGAGATAGGAAATTGGGTGAGGTGGCTTTCCTTGCACATGGCCTGCCCAGGTTGAATCCTTGGCATTATGTAGCCAGGTGTAATCCCAGAGGACAGAAACAGGAGTCAGTGCAGTCACCATTAGTGTGGCCAGAAAATAAACAAAATGATAAATTAACAATTGGTAAATATAAAATGAAGGACCTGGGAAAAAATAAACCAATTAGAAATCAGTGTGAAGCAAAAACTAACTCCACATTTATTTAAGCTATGAATAATAGAAATAATACCAGACTTCAAAATTAGCATTGCTCATATTGTCAAGGTAGTCAGATGAATAAATGAGGAAAGGAGATAAATAATCCTAATCTAACCTAATCTGAACCTAAATCCTAAATTCTACACCTAAAATTTCCTCAATCTGAGGAAAACTAATGAATGATATGAAAAATTAGGTACTGTAGGTGGTCCCTGACTCCACAGAATCTGTGAAGCATCATATTCTTGAGAAGGACCTCTTCTACATGGCGAACCTGTCCAAGTGTCACCAGGACTGGACCCTAATTCGGTGTTTGGGAAGGGCCCCCCAAAAAAACTGATACTCCATAACCGAGGAGTGTGAGCAAAACTAGTTCATAAGTATTTTGATTTTTCTGTTTTATAGACCAGTAATTTTGGCATTGTGATTGTCGTTATTTTGTTTTACTTTTTTTTTGTGAAGTAAAATAGTTTTTTTGAAACTTGTTTAAATATGAGTTGACAGAAAGAGAGGAAGAAAGCATTGAGATAGACACAGGCCTCACCGGAGTAGGAAAAGCAAAAAGATATAGAGACATATAAGCAAGATACATGTTCAAGGAAGCATAACAGTTGCATTGTGATTTTCTGCCTTCAAAAGTGGCTATGAAAAGGTACATCAGAGTGTGTGGGTCACTGATCACAAACAAGTAACTTTATTAATGGAGCTTATGGTGGGGCTGGAGCGATAGCACAGTGGGTAGGGGATGTGCCTTGAACATAGCCGACCCGGGTTCAATCCCCGGCATCCCATATGGTCCCCTGAGCACTGCCAGGAGTAATTCCTGAGTAAAGAGCCAGGAGTAACCCCTGAGCATCGCTGGGTGTGACCCAAAAAGCAATAAATGAATGAATGAATAGATAAATAAAAGGAGCTAATGGTGCCAGAGCAATATCACAGTGGGTGGGGCATTTGCCTTGCAAGCGGCCCACCTGGGTTCGATCCCTGGCATCCCACATGGTCCCCTGAGCACCGTCAGGAATAATACCTAGTGCAGAGCCAGGAGTAATCCCTGGGCATAGCCAGGTGTGACCCAAAAAAGAAAGAATAAAGGAGTTAATGTCCATGCCCTGTGAATAGTGTATATTAAAATCCATTTCAATTGCAGAATAGGCAGTAATTATAATTAAACTTATAAAAGTGAAAGCACATATGGGCAAGGTGTACTGATGCAACAGCTGGAGTTTGCAGGAGACATTAATGAAAGACAAATTCGAAGCAATCAGAATTCATTTTTAAATGACTGTTAATTAAGGGTCAATGGCAAGGTAACCACAGTGTGTGCTTTGTGTGTGTTTGGCTGGTGAGTTGGTTCACCTTGAAATGGAGGAACAAGGGAGGAAGTATGAGATTAGGAGGTAGGAAGGAGAGGGGTCATTTCCATGGAAAAGTTTCACTTAGATTACATTTCCACTAGTATATAAAAATACTAGACGTCTATTATGTGTTCGTTCTTCAACGGTATGAGGTTTGCTGCCATTCTTTCTGTCTAATGGGAAATGGTTAATGGAAATTGCTGTGACTTTCGATTAGAGATTGGAAAATTCTGTAGCAGGATCTCTTTATGTTTACTGCAAATAGTAAAATGAAATACTGAATTGGAAAATATGATTATCTTGGCATTAAAAGAGAAATAACAACAAACTTATTGTTATTTCTTGGTAGGGTAGATATTGGAAAGATATTGGGTAGATATTGGAAAGATATTTGTAGATATTGGGTAGATATTCTGTCCTACAGAAAGAGAGGAAGAAAGCATTGAGATAGACACAGGCATCACTGGGGTATGAAAAGCAAAAAGATATAGGGACATATAAGCAAGATACATGTTCAAGGAAGCATAACAGTTGCCTTGTGATTTTCTGCCTTCAAAAGTGGCTATGAAAAGGTACATTAGAGAGTGTGGGTCACATTCTGTTATCTTCCTGTGGATCAGTCTCCAAAATCCCCTCCTTGCTCTTCCTGTGCTGAGCCACTCACGAGGTGCCCTGGAGGGATAGCGGGTTCTAGCCCTGGCCCGCCACCCCAGCAGAGCTTTGCAACAAGCCAGACTACCCCCACTCCATGAGGGCCTCCATTTTCCACATCCGGACTTCTCTCTTGTCAGAACTCCACCCAGCAGACCAGCCTATCACAGCCCTGCTCGCAAGCGGCCTCCCAGTTCATCAATAAATGCTGGACTTAGAGATGACTACAAGAGTATGCTACCTGCACGGCAGAGCCTGGCAAGCTACCCGTGTTGTATTTGATATGCCAAATACCAGTAACAATTATAGACCTCATTCCGGAATAGTTTGAGGCTTATCATGTTCCTGGAGCAAGCAGATGCCCTTGGGCTCTACTAGCATGAGACAGGACATATGGAGATGTTACTGGGGCCCGCTCGAGCAAATAGGTGATGAACGGGAAGACAGTGATACAGTGATTGTAAAGGTGCATTATTTCTGTCACCTCTGAAAACTTCGCATCTCAGTCCAACCCTTTAATTAAAATTCTATTTAACCTTGTGTTGCAGATTTTAATTCTGGTAGGACTACGACTTTTAACATCACATATTAAAGAGCAATGTTTTTTAAGTTGATCTTAACGCAAAAATGTGTAGATTTTTCTTTAAACATCCAGCAGAGGGCGTAAAAGCCTACCTCTATGTGTAGCCCATTAGCTACAACTGATTTAATGACTAGAACCCTGAAGCTGATATCAGATTTTTGACAGATCCTAGTACAAAGAAATAGCAAGGAGGTTCAAATTTGCAAAAGTAGAATCTGACGCTTTAGCACCTCCAGCTCAGAATGAAGCTGAGCATCAGGTGAGATGCCTGCAATGAGAGCTGAGAACATTTGAAATACACTTTTACTTCTGGAAATAAAGTCTGATTTTGAGTTGCCTGAAAAGGCAAGTTAAGTGCAAGTAGCTACTCGCGTAGTACGTAACATCCACACTCTGAACCATAGGTCTAGACTATTTCTATCTTACCCAGCCATAAACTCCCTCTTTAATTTTCAGTCCGTACATCCAAATTTGTTTCATTTGTTAGGAGACAAAATTCACACAAGAAACTTTGTATTCAATATCTTTCACGGGAATGAAATTGAGTTGGGGAAGAAGTGAACAGCATTCATGTGGACAATGAAATGAAACTCTACCAGGATATTATATTTAAGGCAAAATGTGAAATACTCAAAACTGTATATGAGAAAATGAGACAATGAAAATAAATGTGTTGCTATGGCACACTTCTGAGAGAGAACAGATTTTTTTTAAGCATCAGAACAAAAAAATGGAAATGAGTTTAACATTTAAGAAATCTGTTACCTTTAAATTAATTTTACTTTTTTTGGTTTTGTACAGAATAACTTCTTTTCTTTATATTCAGTATTATATTCTATATTGCATTGTGCCTTTTCTTTTTTCCCTTTTTGCTATTCAACTAACTGCAATTCTGGATAAGTGAAATGAAAGTAGTGTCTCTTTGTAAAAAGGTGCAGAGCGGTGATAAAATTCAATTTGTATCTGCGTTTTTGGACAATGCTTCCCATTCCTTCTAAAATTATTTGTCTGCGCGAAGTATCTGGCTGACTCATTGAAGTATAATGTGTATCAATCAAGATGTCATACTTATAAGATGAAAAACAGAATTGTTTGGAAACATATGAATGCGGTTTGCATAATTTTGTTACCACATTTTTAAAGAGAAAAATGTGTGGGATGCAATAAACAGAAAAGATAAGATCATTTTTCTAGTAGATTTTTTTTTTTTTTTTTTTTTTTGGGTCACACCTGGCGATGCTCAGGGGGTTATTCCTGGCTCTGCACTCAGGAATTATTCCTGGCAGTGCTCAGGGGACCATATGGGAAGCCGGGGATTGAACCTGGGTCAGCTGCTTGCAAGGCAAATGCCCTACCCACTGGACTATCTCTCCGGCCCCATCTATTATGTTTCAATATTTGTTGAATAGTTAGATTTTTCTATTATATGTAAAAATTGAGCTCATGTGCCATTTCAGATTAGTTTATTTTTGTGTATCCGAAAATGGACAAATTTATAATTCTAATTAGCTGTAGATATTACTAAGCAATTGATTATCTTCTTTTTAAATAACTATAACTGGAGGTAATTAATAGTATACTTGCATTAATATAATTAAATATAAATTTTTGCCTTATACTTTATATAAGGTATAAACATATAGCTGAAGGCAATTAATTACCTTCTATTTTTAAATAAACATTGTTGGATCTATATTTTTTTCTTGAATAATATAAAGCACAAAATACGTAGACCAAAGATTTATTAGATATATTCTGAGGGCAGTTGCATGCTCCTGTGATGCTTTGTATATGCTATCACTTGTGATGTGGCCAACAAAATAAAACAGATCAATGCATTAAGCAAGGAGTTGGGCCAAGCAATGAGATACTGGTCACTAAGGATGCTGAAACAGGACAGGGGTGCTGAGGTCACTTGTCACATTGGGTTTGTCTACAGGAGAGTTCTAGTGAACTCAATGGAATACTTTGAAAATCATGAAAATCTGCTTAAAAAAGGGAGCAAGGACCGGTGCAATAGTACAGTGGGTAGGGCATTTGGCTAGCATGTGATGGACCCCGGTTTGATTCTGGCATCCATAAGCTCCCCTGAGCACTGCCAGGAGTAACTCCTGAGCATCACCAGGTGTAACTCAAAAAGGCAAAAATAAATAAATACATAGAATACAAAAAGAAAGGAACAGCTACCTGAGGGACATATGCATTTAAAAATAGATGGTCACTGGGTTCCTAGAGAACCTACAGGGTTTAAGGCACTTACTTGCACAGAGCCGACCGAAGTTCAATTCTTGTGCCATCAGGAATGAGCCCTGAGCACAGAGTCAGGACAAATCACTAAGGACGTCCAGGGTGTCGTCTGCTCCCTCACCTTCCAATACATGGTCACAACAATGAGTGTCTTCAATTTTCACTGCTTGAAGTATCCAAGCTGGGAACCGGACATAAAATGCAAATTTTTCGAGATTTGTTTACTTCATATAGACATTATATGCTGGGAAATGCTGAGACGCCCTGCACAAAATCCCAGCGAGCAGGGATCCCCTTCTGACCCAGGGAACTGGCCATCAGCGGACAGAGAAAGACGCAAGAATCCGGTGAAGTTTCAAAATGCTTTACTTAACATGGGTTCTGGCACACAAATCAGCAATAGGAAAAACCCTGAATTTAGGGTTCCTGGCTGGGTTCCAGCCAAATGTAGGCCAGGATGACAGTCACCAAGTGTTAAGGCCCCCGCAGAGAGGAGACAGCAAAGCCACAGCGCCATTAGAAAGAGGGAAAAGGAGCAAGGGAACAGGCTAGTTTTATAACCCTGCAACCCAGACCTCAAAGGAAAGTCATCAGGGTCAAATTCCCTCAGGTCAAATCCCTCAGGCAATTTCTCCCAAGACCTCATCTAGGCCCCTTTTAAAATTTATTTTTATTTATTATAATAATAATAATATTATTATTATTATTTTATTATTATTATTATTATTATTATTATTATTTGCTTTCTGGGTCACACCCTGAGATGCTCAGGGGATACTCCTGGCTCTGCACTCAGGAATTACTCCTGGCGGTGCTAGGGGGACCATATGGGATGCCGGGGATAAACATGGGTTACAGGTCAGTCACTTGCAAGGCAAAGGCCCTACAGGCTGGGCTATTGCTCCTGTCACCAAGGCCCTTTGAGATGTTAATGTTGCCAAGTCAAGATCTGCCTTGGAAGTGCCCTGCAGGCTAGAGTGGAGGAGGGGCTTCTGAGATGAACTGTATCTCAGAATACAAAGGCATGCATCTCTACCAAAATATTCTACAGCCAGTTAAATATTTCTCCAAGCCTTCACAAAAGTCTCATTTTGCTTCATAGTTGTTCTGTATTTTATCTGCCTTTGAGTTATCAGAGAGACATGCTTGCTTGCTTAGAGGCAAACAGCATTTCTCTCTGGTCTAATTATTTAGAGATCCAACGTGATCAAGCAAATATCCTGGTAAAATCTAGCTAGTCCCAAAATGATTGTGGCAGATTGAGAGCCTATTTATACCAGCCAGTACAGAATACACGGTCAGATGAGCTGCCACACTCAAACTATCCTCCTCCTATCTACAAAGTGACCTGCAGGAGGCAACTCCAGGCCAGATGCAGAGGCTCTGGGCAGCAGTGTACAGCAATAATTATATGCATAAAATGATTTACTAAAATAATATTATTTACTGAAAATTTAGTACTGTAGGAGATGACTCTATTGAGAACAGAGCAAGATTTGATACATACTCAGCCATTGCTGTAACTTTATGGCCATGTAATTAGCCCCAGTGTAAGTAATTTCAGTTCCCTGATATCTCCAGCAATGTAATATTTGATTGTTTTCCTCATCTTTGTTTTGCCTATTTTGAGCAGGTTTTCTGACAGTGTAGCTAAGTTATTGGCTTAGCTAAGTTATCTTGTTTTGTTTTTATTTACTAAATTTGTCATTTCTCTTCTATAAAACAATGCCTTCAAATCAATGGCTCCTCTAAGCAATACCTTCAAATCAATGGCTTTAGAAAACAAAGTCTCTGTATGACGCTTCATTTTAATTAACTAACAGAGAAAACCGTTTACAACTAGAGTAACTCTCTAGTGCTTCTGCAATACTATGGGTATGTAGGACCTTAATCAGCACAATGATTTCAAACAGCCACTCCAATTTTCCAACACAATCAATTCCCTCTGACAGCTACCTAGCAAGGGTGAGTTCTTGATTTCATCTCCTCTGGCTACTATGGAGATTTATCATAGAGAATTTCCTTTCCTTCCTCTAACACTTCCAATTTCTACTCCAAATCCTGTTTTGCTTCCACTAGTACCCCTGCTAATTATTATCAACAGACTTTTCAACTCTCAATTTTGTGGAAACAGTCAACCTTTGGAAAACACACACATTTAGGACTTTGCATTTTTCAAATGCAAAACATGGATTCAAATAGAGATTATAGAAATTAAAATTAGCCACCGCACAGCAAGCCTCAAGCTGCCCGTGTTGTATTTGATATGCCAATCAGTAACAATTATATTAGTTCCATTCCCATGACCTAATATAATGGTTTTAGGCTCTTGATGTTCCTGGAGCAAGCAGATGCCCTTGGGCTCTACTAGCATGGACAGGACATATAGAGATGTTACTGTGCCTGCTCAAGAAATCGATGATGAACGGGAAGACAGTGACAGTGAAAATTATAGGGGCCAAGTGATATTATAGAGGGTATGATGCTTGCCTTGTGATGGCTGCTCTGGTTTCAATTCCACTGATCCCCTGAGACCACTAGGAGTGACCCCTTAATGTAAAGCCAGAAGAAATTCCTGAGCACCACTGGGAATAGCCCCAAATTAAGACAAAACAAGCAATTCAATTCAGTTCAATTAAAAGTTTACCTGAAATGTGTCAGTTGCAAAATACAGAACACTTTGGATGTTAAATTTTCATGCCCATTGAAAAGGACATATTTTAGAGAAATAGAATAAAATATTCATTGATCACTTGATCACTTGAATCCCGTTATTCACTGATTTGCTTTAGCGGGTACCAGTAACATTCCCATTGGACCCTATCACGTGCCAATGTAGCCCAATGGCATCTGGTTGATTCAGTAATATAAAGAGCCTCAAACCATTCCTTCAGGGACTTGACAAGGAAGTCTGACCATCTTGTAGGTGGGTGGCCACGTGATCTTTTGACATCCCGTGGGATCCAGTCAGTAACAGCTCTAGTCCAGTGGTTGTCTCCAAATCGCATTACATGTCCAGCCCATCTGATTTTCGATGCCTTGGCAAACAAGACAGCGTCCCTGATTCTGGAATAGCGACGGAGGTCAGAACTGGGGATTCCTTCTCTCACTTGAGTGAGGCATGATATTCCAAGCATAGCTCTTTGATTCTTCTTTGGGAGACCCGAATAGCATTCTCATCCTGCTTTTGTAGGGCCCAGGTCTCTGAGGCGTATGTTAATGCAGAGAGAATGGTGGAGTCGAAGAGATGTACCCAGAGCCGGATTCTTTTTTAGCTATTTCTTCAATGCCTTTGAAGGCATTCCATGCCGCTCTCTTCCTCTTGCGCAGCTCAGGTTTTAGGTCGTTCATCATGTTGACTGCTCACCCTAGGTACACATAACTGTTGATTTCAGAGATGTTTGTTCCATTGAGAGTGAATGGGGCCTCTGGAACTAGCTCATTTTTCATGAACATAGTGTTCTTTAGATTCAGCTGTAGACCTAACTTTCCACATTCTCTGTTGAAATCAGCCATCATTTGTGCTGCTTGGCTAATGTTTGGTGTTATTAGAACAATGTCATCAGCAAAGCGGAGGTGGTGTAGTTGCCGACCATCTATCTTCACTCCTATTCCTTCCCATTCTAATTGTTGCATGATGTTCTCTAGGGTGGCGCTGAAATGGTGAAATGGTATCACCCTGTCGAACCCCTCTTTTGACATCAATGATCACTTCTTTGTAGAATGGTGAGATCACAAAATATTCATTAGGAAATTATATCAAAGCATATTTGGGGACTTGACAGATCGTTTGTAGCAGGTAAACTGCTTGATTTTCACAGTTTAGCTGGGCTCAGTTTGCAGCATGGTTGTAAAGTTATCCTTGAGCATGGAGTCAGGAGTTAACTGGGAGCTAGATGTGACATTAAAACAAAAATAAACAATAACAACAAAATAGAATGTATAAAGCCTTTAGGGTATGAGACTAAAGAAGTTGAGCATCTGTGTTTCACACTGGTTCAATGCCTGGCTTTGCAAAAGAACCCCAAGCACCACCAGGAAGCATTCTTAGTAGAGGAATAATAAGCCTTGAGCATAGCCAGGTGTGACCTAAAAACAAATACAAAATAAATAAAAATAATGAATGTTTAATGGTGCTCCCATTGATGATGATACTGTGTTATTAAGAAAGTGCTTATCATAGATCGCACAGCACATAATCTGAGTAAAGAATGATTTAGGAGTTATTTTAAAAGCAAAAAATAAATACACAGATTTATTTTCTTGTCTGTGAATTTGTGAATTTCTGTGTGTCCAATGTCAGCCTACACCTACTTTATACTTCCTAGCTCTCATTCTAGCTCTTGATTTTTACTTTGCATTAACAGTGACAATTACAAAATGTATTGTACCATTTGCCTAGAATATATTTTATTATTGGAATAATACATGGATTGGACTAGGGAGAAGGATCATAGCACTGGAATGCATTCCTACGTCCTACAGGAGATATGAATTTGTTGACTGGCTCTCAGTACTGTCAGGAAGTAGATCAAAAAGAACCACTGCGTATGGTCCCAAATTAATAATAAGACTACACAAACTCATAATATACTAAAAGTCATATTTATCATAGTGAATCTCCTTTCCTTCTTTTAACACTTCTGAGGCTGGAGCAATAGTATAGCAGGTAGGGTGTTTGCCTTGCATGCGGCTGATTTGGCATTCCAAATGGACCCATAGCACTGCCAGGAGTAATTGCTGAGTTCAGAGCCAGGCATAACCCCAGAGCATCCCTGGTGTGACCCAAAAAGTTAAAAAGGTAAAACATAAAAAATCCACTGTAAGACAAAACCCAAATATGAATATCTTTGTAATTGTGTATAATAAAAATAATAAATTAAAAAATAGGTCAGTCCTTAAGTATGGCATTTCTTAGTATATATACCTAAAAAGCATATGGCATTTCTTAGTATTTTATACCTAAAAAGCATATATAGTTACTACACCACCTCCGCTTCACTGATGACATTGTTCTAATAACACCAAACATTAGCCAAGCAGCACAAATGCTGGCTGACTTTAACCGAGAATGTGGAAAGATAGGTCTACAGCTGAATCTGAACAAAACTATGTTCATGAAAAATGGACTAGTTCCAGAGGCCCCATTCACTCTCAATGGAACAAACATCTCTGAATGCAGCAGTTATGTGTACCTAGTTCGAGAAGTCAACATGATGAACGACCTAAAACCTGAGCTGCGCAGGAGGAAGAGAGCAGCATGGAAAGCCTTCAAGAGCATCTAAGAAATTGGCTAAAAAGACAAAGAACCTCAGACTCCGGGCACATTTCTTCGACTCCACCATTCTCCCTGCATTAACATACGCCTCAGAGACATGGGCCCCTACGAAAGTAGGATGAGAACGCTATTTGGGTCTCCCAAAGAGGAATCGAAAGAGCTATGCTTGGAATATCACGCCTCACTCAAGTGAAAGAAGGAATCTGGAGCTCCGACCTCCATCCCTGTTCCAGAGTCAGGGACGCTGTCTCATTTGCCAAGGCATAAAAATTCAGATGGGCTGGACATGTAATGCGATTTGGAGACAACCGCTGGACTAGAGCCTTACCAACTGGATCCCACGGGATGTCAAAAGATCACGTGGCCGCCCATCTACCAGATAGTCAGACTTCTTCATCAAGACCCTGAGCAAACGGTTTGAGTCTCTTCGTATTCCTGAAGCAAGCAGATGCCATTGGGCTACACTGGTACGTGATAGGGTCAAATGGAAATGTTGCTGGTGCCCACTCGAGCAAATCGATGAATGTCAAGTAATCAAGTGTATCAGCCCTTAAGTATGGCATTTCTTAATATTTTTTGCCTAAAAAGCATATATGCTTTCTTATACTCAATTTTAAATGTAAATGCATTTGAATTTAAAAAAAACTAATTTTTTCTTACGTGGAAAACAAATGCTTTTTCAAATCTTATATCAAGTTTTCAGTAATAAAAATTACTAAGGAGTTGTAACATTAAAAAATGCAATACATCACTAAAAGTGTTTCTAATATCCCTGAAAGATAGCAAACTATCACAAATAGTCATTAATTTGTGCTTTGAAATTGAGTACCCAGAATACCATGGACCTAAAAAATACTTAAAAAGCACTTAATATTTCCACCTCTGGAACTAAATAATAAACATTCATTGTCTTAAAAAAGTTTGATCAGCTGTGCTGAATTTAAGTAAACAAAATCAGAATGAAAAAATGACATATTTTTAATGAAAAATATTATTAAAATTTAAAATGTTTTTAGGCCCTATGGTTTAAAAACTCTATTAAAGGTTGGGTTTCATGCATCCAACAGTTCAGCACCACAATCACCACCAGTGTCTGTTTCCTCCCCACATCCCTTTGTGATCCCTTCTTGTTTCTAATTTCTCTGCTTCACTTTCCCCCCCACACCTCCCAATAGCTTCCTGCTATGCTAGTGACCATTATCAATTTCTGTTGCTTTGTTATTCCCCTACTTTGTTTCTTTATATTTGGCCTATGAGAAAGACCATCTGCATCTGTTCCTTTTCTTATGACTAGCTTCACTCACCATGATACTCTCCATATTCATTCGAGTAGCAGCAAATTGTTTGATTTTGTCTTTTATTATGGCTGAGTAAGGTACCACCGGGTATGTGTGCTATCACTTGATCTCATGATCACTTGGCGTCCCCTTATTCGCTCGGTTTGCTGTAGTGGGCGCCAGTAACATTTCCATTTGACTCTATCATGTGCCAGTGTAGCCCAATGGCATCTGCTTGCTCAAGATTGAACAACTATATGTGCTACAGTTTTTGTTTTTATTCAGTCATTTATTCTTGACATCTGCTTGTTTCCAGAATTTTGGTTATTGGGTGCAATAAATATAGGAGCACAAATGTCTTTCTGAATTGAGGTTTGAGGCCCTTGGTGTAGATCCAGGATATGGAATTACAGTGATCTCTGGAAATCCGATCCCTCATTTTGGGGGAAGTACCCATGTTGATCAAGTGATCATTGATGTCAAAAGAGGGGTTCGACAGGGTGATACCATTCACCAAAACTCTTGGTGCCATCCTGGAATATCAAGACAATTGAATGGGAGGAATGGGAGTGAGATAGATGGTCGCAACTATGCCACCCGCCGTGATGATATCATTCTATAACACCAAACATTACCATAGCAATCCTGTGACTCCACGAGAAGTGGAAAGATGGGCAAGCGAACTAAAGAAAACTTTAGAAAATGAACTAGTCCAGAGGACCCACACCAAAACAAACATTGAAGAAGGTAAGTCACATGATAACAACCTAAAACTGAGCTGCAAGAAAGAGATGAACTAGGCAGAAGCTAAAGACAAGACCCCGTCTGGGCACCCTTTGACTCCACCTTCTCCTGAAACATATGCCTCGGAGATCTGGGCCCTAAGCAGGATGAGAATGCTATTCGGGTCCCCCAGAGGAACGAAAGAGCTAGCTTATACACGCCCACTCAATAGAAGAATCTGGAGTTCTGACCCCGTCGCTATTCAGAAAGACGCTGTCTCGTTTGCCAAGGCATCAAAAAATCAATGGGCTGTATGTACTGCGATTTGGATACCGCCTAGAGCTGTTACCGACTGTATCCCACGGGATGTCAAAAGATCACGTGGCCGCCCACCACAAATGGTCAACTTCCTTGTCAGACCCTGAAGGACGATTTGAGGCTCTTCATATTCCTGAATCAACAGATGCCATTGGCTACATTGGCACGTGATAGGTCCAATGGAAGTGTTACTGGCTCCTGCCTAGCAAATCGATGAGTACCGGATTCAAGTGATCAGGTGACCCAAGTTGTTTTCCCCAAATGACTTGATAGTGAACATTTGCGCCAGAGGTGAATTAGGGACCCTTTTGCCCTACCACCTTTGTGTGCTTGTCTGTTATGATTTATTAATCTTTTGTTTTATGGGCAATACCCAGTGATGCTCAGGGAGGCCCTCAGAAATACTCCTGGTAGCTCTTGGGTGATCGTATATGGTGCCAGGTGTATGGTGCCGGGATGCAAACAACTTACCCGCTGTACTATCTCTCTGGCACAACCCCACATGCTTTTGTTCTTTGTAATATTTTTTCAGTTTCTCTTTGATGTGAGATGATATCTCATTGTTCTATTGATATGTATATCCCTAATTATAATTGATGCAGAACTGTTTTCATATAATTTCTGACCAACTGTATTATTTTTTTGCTTTTTGGTGATCTTGGGGTTACTCCTAGCTCTGCACTAGGAAATCTCTCCTGGCAGTGCTCAGGGGACCATATAGGATGCCTGGAATCAAACCCAGGTGGGCAAGTGCAAGGCAAACGCCTCCTGCTGTATTATAGTTCCGCTCCTCTGTATGTCCCTTTGTATGAAGTTTCTGTTCATCACTTCCTCATATTTTTAAAGTTTTTCCTCTTAAAAGTTTGAATGTATTTTGATAGATTATTTAAGTTAAATACATTTAGATATATTTTATAAAAATGTCTAATGATATTTTTAATTTTTATGCTAAAGATATATTTGATATAAACCCCCACATGACTGGTGGACAAATATTCTCTCCCAGATTTTGTATTGTTTTTTGCTTATGGCTATTATTTATTTTGTGGTTCAGAAGTTTTTTAGTTTGACATAGTCCCATTTCTTTATCTCTGATTCCATTTTCTTGGCCATTGAGTTATTGAAAATAGCCTTAGATTCAGCTTCATGAAGCACTCTACTTAAGTCTTCCTTAATATAGTTTGCAGATTCAAGTATGATAATTTGTTTGCACAAGAAAATGTGTGGAATCATTTAGAAGAAAAGAGTTGAAGAAAAATCACCATGATTTGCGGTAGATTAAAAGAACATTTTTATCATAATACAATCAAAAATATAATTAGAAATTAAAAACTGATAAAGCAAACTACATTAGAAAAGACATATGCAGTGAATTATTTTTGGAAGGGTTCATATCTGCCTGTGATTAGGATTAATGATCCTCCAGACACAATATTCAGTGCTAGGGATGCAACTAGAATAAGTCATATGCAAGGTACATGCCTTAACCCCTACTATCTCTGGCCCTCATCAGAAACAATCTTAAATAGAGTAAATATGAACACACATGCCAGTGCTGGACTTCTGAAATACTGAGTTCTGATAAAAGATAAAAAAGAATGGATAAATAATAACTCTAAATGATCACTTGATCACACTCCCTGATTAGACTGGCTAAAATTTTTAAAAGCTATGACAATAATAGGTATAGATTAGCAGGTGAAGGGTTATGTTCTGCTGTGAATATAAATTGGAACAAGCCATTTCAAAAATTATGTTTGATCATTTTCATTCCAAGAGTGGAAAACTTCTACTCTTATATATCCTAAGAATGTATGTATAAAATTATGTTAAAGAATGTTTAAAGCAGCACTGATTTTCAAAATCTAAAAATTGGAAGGAAACCCGTAAAACCAATTCATATGTTTTGATATAGTCATGACAAAGAATATTTGTACAGCAAATAAAATGAATAAGCTAAACCACTTATATTAATATGGATGAATCATGAATACACAATGTACTTTTGAGTGAAAAGAAGTTCTACACAACAAACTAATACACTATTTCAAAAAACAGAGAGGCCAACAAATTCTGTATAAAGGTGGACTTGGAAGTGGTCATCCCTGGTTTCATCCTAGGCATCCCCTCTGGTACCCCATGCACTGCCAGAAATAATTCCTGAGTGCAGAGCAAGGAGTCCACACAGAGCCTCACTGAACGTGGCCCAAAAACAAAAACAAGGGACACAGTTACTTTACAAATTAAATTAAAGACAGATTAGGGACTGGAGAGACCGTGGAGCTGGTAAGTCATGGGGCTTACATGCGCCTATCAGGAGTGATTCCTGAGTACAGAGTCAGGAATAACCCTTGAGCACCACTGGGTATTGCCCCCAAACCCCAAACAAACACACACACACACACACACACACACACACACACAGAGTTATTATCTAGAGGAAAATACTAGTGTGGGGGAGGAACTGCTGGAGGAAGTATACTCTACTATTTCTGATTATGCAAATAGTTTAATATTGTCACATTAGGAACTTCCAAATAGTGATAAAGTTCAATCTTATAATTTTTCTTCTTATAATAAATAAGATAGGATGACACTATAGTGGATGGAATTTAGTTGAATACAATATTTCAAACTAATGATTTTCTTTCTAACTTTGAGTATATAGCACTTTTTTCCTTCTTGTAATGTTGGGTCAGCATTATATCAATGGGCTACTATTTACTGTTTAGTCTTATTTTTGTCTTAGTTTACTAGTAATGGTATTCAATACATTCCTATATGGTGTGTTTGAAACTCTTCCTAGAATCTTTAAAAAATATATTATTTCTCTTGAATCATAGAAAATGCTTTTATTGTGAAAGAATGAAAACATTTTTAGGTATCAATTATCAATTACCACTTAACTGTTTCCTCTTACAAACAACTCTTTAAGGAGAAAATTTTGTAATTCTAAAATATAATGAAGCTAATGAATCTTAATGAATATTAAGTTAACTTTTTACTCTGTCTTTCCCAGAAATTTCAATAAAGTTATAAAACATACAAAACATAACAAACAAGATACTATAAAAGTGGGCCTAAAAGTGTTTGAAATCAAGGTTTAAAATAAGAGCACACAAAAATAAGTTTTAATATATGTATATAGTTCTGTGAGTATAACTTGTATGCACGGTTTAAAAATATTTTAATCTCAAGAACATATTTCATATCTATAACATACATAAATACATTTCTCTCAATTCTAAGACTATACTTCAATTTTTCCTGAATATATGTAAGCTGCATCCGTTTAAGAGATTCCAAGAGATCACTTAAAGGGATGATTTGAACTTCTTAAAGGGATGGCCGATATTCAAATTATGGGGACATAAAAAAGTTGGAAAAGCAGTTGAGTTGTCATTTGAGACTGGGTTCAGGAGTGAGTTGGAGGAGCAGAGAACCTTACAGGATAATTAGAGGAGCAGAGAGGAGGGTTAACTGAGCTTGCCTAAGGGCAGAGCAAGGAAATAGTCTGCATAAAGTATTAAAGGCAGCTCAAAGCCTTTACTGGTTCTGTACCTAATACTATCAGTTAGTGAGCACACAGCTGTAAACTGGCATATATGGATAGAGAATGCTGTAAGAAGTCACGAACACCATTCTCAACAAAACATACATGGATATATGTGTCTATATGTATATGTACTGTTTATAAATAGGGTTATGTGTTATCATTTTTCACTTAATTTTAGTTATTTTTGGCCTTTCCCTATTAAAACAACATTTGGGTATTTTAAATTTTTTCAGAGAACTAATTTTTTTATTTTTAGTTGGTTTATAGTTTGCTAAATTACTGCAGGGCTAATAACACTGTGAATGTGAATTGCATAGATAGCATCAGAAAACCTGAGATTAAATTTTATAACTTTTTTAAAATCGAGAATTTAAAAAAGTCAAGGTGATTACATTATATATATGGATATTAATAAAATCTCTGAAGCAATCATTTGTTGATTTTTGTAGGTCTTTAATGTTTTTTCTAAAATTGCATATATTTTATGATTTAATTATTTTAGTATAGTATGATTACTACTAATTATTTTCAATGAATATACTTTAAATTATATCATGTTAGATGATTTTTCAGGGTGCTATGGATCCACTCATCCTTCAAATGAGAAGGTATCATATTGTTCACTCATAAAATAAATATAAATATACAATCAATAAATGAAATTGATTGTATATTTATACAATCAATTTAATCAGGGAAGTAAATTCCCTGATTTAGCTCCTATTGTTGCAGTCAGAAAATCTGGTAATTTAGAGGCACACTAGGATTAGTGATAAACACAAATCTCTTACATTGCTAATGATAAAGAAAGTTATCAGTGTCTCCTGTGTTAATTTAGCATTCAACTTTGAAATTCAGGATTTGGAAGGGAAATTTTGAGGGTATTATTTTTTAACACCCACCAATGTCTGGGGCATATATTTTCTTTCTCTATTCATATAACCAGAGGAATAGTAGTTTTACATATATTAGTTTGAATTTGAAAGAATCATATTTCTCAGTTATCAAAGAACAGCTGAGGATACAAAAAGTGTGTCAAAAGTCAGAGAAAAAGTTCGGAGCTTGTCAAATCCTTCAAAGATAAGAATCTCTGTGCTCTTCTGAAAATAATTTTCTATTTTTAAAAATGTCATTTAATATCACCATACCACAAACACTAATAGCAAGAAAGAATTTGTTCATCTTAGCTATTATAATACAGGAAAATGTGTGTGAGAGTCTGTGTGTATGTATGTGTGTGCGTGTGTGTGTGTGCCTGTGCACACATGCACACACATGCCTGTAGGCTCAGGAAGGATAGAGAATGAAAGAGACTGAAAATTCTTTATTATAGCAAAGGTGATATAAAAATTGAACTTTTTGATTTTTTGAATGATTGACTTAGTTGAACACAAGGTCTAAAATAACTGTTATGGGATAAACTTTTGTTTTATTAATTTTACAATGTTGATGATTCAATAACATATAAACATAGACTTATCTACAGCATTTTATACCCTGGTGTCTACAGCATACATTTTCGCAGTCTCTGTCCCTACGGTCATATAGGACCTGGCCATGGAAACAGCTGCAGTTGAATATGACCTTCTCCTGGAATAAGGATAGGTTCTCCCAGACTTGACATCTGTTTGAAAGAGATAAACATAGATATGTAAAAACAATCATGGCTCACTTACCATGAGAACATTTAAAGGATGCCATTGAATATATTCTTCCCCCAACAATATAAGAACATATTCTAAAAATATATCTTAGAAAAATCATAGAGGTACCAGAGCAATAGCACAGTGGGTAGGGCGTTTGCCTTGCACGCGGGTTGACCAGGGTTTGATCCCCAGCAACCATAGCAACCCATATGGTACCCTGAGCACCTCCAGGAGTAATTCCTGAGTGCAGAGCCAGGAAAATTACCGGTGTGACCCAAAAAGCAAAGAAAAAAAATTAAAAAGAACATAGAAACGAAGCAAAGATTTTAATTCATAATTTAGCTAAGGAATGTCTCTATTTTTTATGGTAAGGAGGGCAGTACCCTTAGCAATTTGTCGTCATAAACCCAACAGTAGTATATTTGATTTGTATTTTGGAGCTACACCTGATGTCATTCATGGTTGATTTCTAGCTCTGTGATCAGGAACACTACTGGGTGTCTCAGGAAACCATACGGAATGCCAGAGATAAAATTCAGATCAGCCACTTGCAATGCAAACACACTACCCACGTGTACTATGGCTCTGGCCCCTACATTCGTTTTTGAATAACAATATTTGGCTTGCATCTTAGTTTAAGTTCCTTTTAACTCTAGGTATAAACTTATCAGACTGGGTAGAGTGAGATATGTGCCACTATGACACATCAAAATAATTTTTATTCACTTCCATATAAAACCAACTGAATCTTTTTTTTCAACAGATGCAGCACTAACAGGTCAGTAAGTTTCAAGCCCTGAAAATCAGTTGCTCTTATAAAACTAAAATTTTGGGTGTGTGGGCACACCTGGCAATGCTCAGGGCTTACTCCTGGCTCTGCACTCAGGAATTAACACCTGACAGTGGTTGAAGAACCATAAGGGATGTCAGGGATACAATTTGGGGTGGTTGATGCAAAGCAAACACCTTCCCAGCTGTACTATCGCTCTGGCCCCTTTAAAATGGAATTATTTTAGTAATAATACTTAAAGATAAAATATGCATTAATGTGAGTGAGATGAGCTTCCCTTGGGGTAGGAAGAGGTCTACCCCTGAGCAGACAGGGTGTCCCTTTGCACCTGACCTTTGAAGAAGTATAAGCAGCATGTGAGGAGAGCTCCAGCCAAAAAACAACCCAGAGATCCGCCATTCCAAGCCAACAAGACCAGCCAAATTTATACTGGATGCCAAGAAATATGTTATGCAAAACCAGGGAAGAGCGTTCCACGTAAACGTCGACAGCGTACCACACAGAACCAATGATTCCTGGGGCGCCTGAAGGAAAGAGAAGACGCTGTAAATAGGCAGATGTTTCCACAATCTAAATCCAAAATGGTCAGTTGTCTTTGAAAGAACAGTGACTACACTGTGGTGTTACACACCCAAAAAAAAAAAAAAACCCTCAAATTTTAGATGTTTCCTGTAGGTATCCAGCTCGAACTTTTTACAAAATATATCTCAATTTATGTATAAAATGAGACTTAAAAAGGAAGTTTATTATCCATATGTTTGTGTAAAGCAAATATCACTATGTATTAATTTTCTTATTTTAATGCTATTTTAATGTTATAAAAGGGAACTATTAAAAGAAAAAAAGGGAACAAAAATCATGTTTTTTGAAGGCAAATCCAGAGTAAATGTTCACCTGTACTAATTTCTTTTTATTTCTGGTAGGCATTATTGGGTACACGAGCATCGCTCTCCTAACTTCCAGGACATGATGGATGCTATGTCACCCACATAATCAACAGCCACATGGAAGCTGTTTCAAATGTCATTCATTTTAGTGTGTTGAGATTAAAAATAAATAATTGAAGTGAAATTGCCTTTGTTTCATAATAAATCCTTAATTGCCACTCCTACACCATATAGAATTGTACAAAGACATTTTAGTTCTTTTAAATAAAATTTAAACCCACAGAGTAGTCTATCTGACAATTGATTGACTTGAAGTCATTTCTCATGGGTCTTTTGTTTTATAAGAATAAATTGAACGCCAGGTTTTAGATTGAAAAAAAAAGAGGATTGTGAAGTTTTAGGGTAAACGGCTCTGTGCGGCAGGAGAGATGGCTTGGGGTAAGGCGCTCATCTTGCATGTTGCCAACTGCATTTATAGAGTGAGAGTTTGGGCCACAACTGCTGTGTTCAGGGCTTATATCCAGCTCTCTTCTGGCAGTGCTTGAGGAAGCATTTGTAGTGATGGGGGTTGTAAAAATGTTGGCGGCAAGCAAGACTAGCATCTTAACCCATGTACTATATGTCTGGCTGCAGTCCTCATTTTATCGTGAGCACATAGACAATCCCTAAGCACCGCCAGCAGTGACCTCTGAGCACACAGCCAGGATAAGCCCTAGGCATTTATATGTGCGCCCTCACTCCAAAAAAAAAGATCGGGAACCTGCAATTCTGTAGTTTCCTTTAATTTTTCATTTCATTATATTTTCCCAATTGCTAGATCAAGAACTTAATGAAGGCCCAGATCATTAATGTAAAAGCTTTAGATACTATGATATGCTCCCATATATTTTATATTAACCCAATCTTAAATTTAGGATGAAAGTCCTTTATTTTAGAGTAATTATATGTATATATCACTGTTTTCCATTGTTCACTGATTTGCTGAAGCGGGCATCAGTAACATCTCCATACGTCTGTCTCAAGCAAGTATAGTCCAAGGGCATCTGCTTGCTCCAGGAACAGAAAAAGCCTCAAACCATTCTTCATATCATGGAATTGAGGTCCATAATTGCTACTAGTTTTTGGCATAACAAATAAAACATGGGTAGCTTGCCAGGCTCTGCCGTGTAGGTGGTATACTCTCAGTAGAAGGCTCTAATCTCACCTTTTAATAAAAATGTGTGTGTGTGTGTGTTTGTATGTCTTTAAAGAACAGAAACCTTTAGAAAAGGAAAGCATTTTCTTTTTGTGGTGCCCAGGAATTGAAGCGATGCCTGACACACCCTATGCAAGCATTCTACCAGTGAGCACCTGCCCCAAAGAAGAGAAATTAACTCTTCTGTTACTGCCGACCTAGTTCTGATGTAGGCCTGAAAACTATATAACTTCAGGTGTTCATGTATTATGTAGTCACAGATAATGATATGTATGCTTATAATATTATATATACTATGTTAATGCTATTAAGAATATGATATACTTGTGCATCATATTAATATATCATACTAATTTCAAATGATAATTTTAAGGTTTCAAATATCTTTGCAAATGCAGCTATTTATAGCAGTGTCTAGAGAGATTTTCTCCATCAATTTGATTTTCTTTCAGCTTGTTTTGTTGTTTTACAAAAAATGCAGAACTTATAATAATTCTTCAAAACTTATTCTGAAAAATAACTTCATAGCACTAAGTGATGTTGCAACATAACTAAAATATATGTTATTACGCACAAACCTTTCTTATTGCTAAACATGGTAATACAAATCTTAAGAAAAGGTTATGATAATACATATATTAAGGGTAATAAATATCTTAAAGAAAAGATTAGTAAATTGTTATGACTTTAATACATTCTAAGGATCACTAGAACTTGACTCAATGGTTGTATATGAAAAACTCAGAGGGGACCCAGTATTGAGTATGTAATGGGTTTAGATGCATATTAAGATTTAAATTAGCAATCAAGAGGAGATATTGTTGCCCAGGGTTAACCCATTATGCATATCAGAATCGGTGAAAATAGTCATGAAACTGGTCTCCACTCGTATATCAAGTGCATCAGTTTCCAGCTACTTTGACTTCAAAAAAAAATAATTGCTACAGTACACTTTCCCTTCCAGTTCCCACTTTGCTTTGCTATTTTTCTGGTTACCATGTAAGATAGTTTTCTCTCTAGTATGTGTTAAAATTGGTTTTCAAACTTCTTAATCTTTGAGTCTTGACAGTATGTTTCCTTAAATTTATGAAAAGAAAGCATTTTGCTTTCTTTAGAGGTCATAGAGGAAGACTAATCTTTGAAGTTAATGAGAGTTCAGTAAGATGTCAATTTTACAACATTACTAATAAACACCAGGAGGTGTTTCTTAGCTTATTTTATATTTGCCATGCTTTATTTATTTATTTTTCATTTATGTATGTGTTTGTGTATTTATTTGCTTTTTGGGTCACACCTTGCAATGTCCAGGGGTATACCCTTGTATTCCAGCACTTAGGAATGCTCCTCATGGTGCATAGGGACCATGTGGGTGCTGGGGATAGAATGGGGGTCCGTTTGCATGCAAGGTAAACACCAACCACTGGACCCCCTACCATTCTGGCCCCAGTCATGCTTGATTTAGTAGTTCACAGAATACCGTTTTTATCTGCTTCTCCAGTGGAAATAATGATATGTTTACTGTTACACTTACGCTAAATGAGTTGGCACATAAAAAAGTCTAACATAGAACTTGGCACAAGTAGTTCATTGTTAAAATGAATTAGGCGAATGAGATAGTAAAGTGATCATGGGTGGGGTTTCCTTTAGGATTTATTTTCCAGAAGAATCGTGATGGTATTATTTTTTAAATTGAAAGCATTATATAGTTTGTAAACAGATTATAAATAATTTGAGGACTTTGAAAAGCTTTGATCTGGGATGTTGACAACAGATTATTTACATGATTCAAAGAAAAACAAAGCTGAGCTTGAGCTCATGAACTTCCTTCAACCTAGCAAAAGAAGTTTCATATGATTCTAAAATGAGCTATTTCAGAACAACACCTTCACCTGCATTCCTTAGGGAAGTTTCTTTCACCCTGTCATTCACCCTGTCATTAATTCAGACCAGTACCTGCTATTAGCAATGTGGTTCCAGCAACAAAGCAGATGCGGATTTTTGATGTATGGCTCATCAGGGAGGAATTTCACACAGTTCAGGCCCAGGAGCAGAGTGATAAATCCAAACCCAGCTAAAATATCTGCAGTAATCATCAATGCCCGAGTTACCACCAATTTCACTGGAAGATCAGGAAATGGATTATAGCATACAGAGGAAGGAAATATTAACTCAGTGTTGCACCAAAAAACAAAGAATCACTTACATTGACACAGAGCCTGAGGGGAAAAACACATCACATTTTCAAAAAAATTGGAAATAAACATCCTTAAGTTTTTATAGAATTAAAAACATGATTGGGACCAGAGTGATAGTCCAGCAGGTAAAGCGTTTGCCTTGTAGGGTGCTAACCAGGGTCCAACCCTGACATCCCATATGGTCCCCAGAGAACTGCTAAGAGTAATTCCTGAGTGAAGAGCCATGAGTATCCCCTGATCATAGCCAGGTGTGGCCCAGAAGCAACAACAATGACAAAAAATATCATGACAAACTGGCACTATTATTAGTTCCAGTATTGATTATTACTTAGTCTTGTTGGCTTCCTTGCCCTGATCGATATATTTGGGCAATTAAACAAATGTTTCTGTTTTGTCTCCTGCAATAAGTATCATTCACAAGCATTATATCTAGATAATGTACTGAAAATAGAGTAAATGTAATCATAAATATTCAGTAAATAGATGACCAATTTGCTTGTTTGGTGTTTTACTAAAAAAAAAGATGAAAACAATTGATTAAAAATTGGTACAGGAAAGCAGAATGAAAGAAACCATATTTCACTTGCCCGACTGTGACAGAAGGGGCCCGTTAATGGGTTTTCAGAATAAGGAACTTTGTTATGAAGTGGATGATGATCTGATGCTGGATCTCATTTCCTTTCAAGTTGAGGCCCTGCCCCTTCCTGGCTAACATCCCCTTCAACTTCGCACAGTTAGTGAAGGTACAAGGTCTGGGGGGAGAGGAGAGGGAAATGAACAGAAGTGGAAGAGTAGCATTGTTTCTGCAATGGAAGAAACTTTTACTGGAAAAAAAACCTTCAAAAGTGAGTCCCAGTGATATTAAACACAATTTATGGCAATTTTATGGTAAGTGGAGGGTTAATAATCTAGTCAGGACTAGTACAATTTTATCTGACTAATGGAGAGAAGAGGAAAAAAATACATTTGTTTGATAACAGTAATTGTGTTTTTGTTTTCATAGTAATTAAGGATTTCCTGCATTTAAAATAATTTCCCAATGGTAATATGTTATTTATGAAACTTTAGCCAGATTTCTTATGAAAATGAAAATCATTTTATAATCAATCTAAGAGAGGAACAGTTGCATAAATCTAGCTGCTACTTTATATAAGTATAATATGCAATCATTATTAATAGATGAGTGTATACTTGTTAGGTTTAAGATCTCCAAATTTTTTGTCTTTTTAAAAAATATAGGCTTAAAGTTTAAATTTAGGGCAAATTGTGTAGGATGCTAATCTTGAACCCAGCTGACCCAGAGTTAATCCCCAGCATCCCTTATCCCTGAGCACTCTAGGAGTAATTCCTAAGTACAGAGCCAGGAGTAACCTCTGAGCATCACCAGGAGTGGCCCAAAAATCAAAAACCAGACAAAAAATTTGACTCAAACTTAAAGCTCATTTTCCTCAAAATTGAGGAAATAGAAAATATATAGGTGATTAGATCATTTTAGCTTTTATATTTCAACATTTTTCTTGATTCTCAAATGATATGCAAAAAGTGGATTGTCTACTGATTGCCTATTTAAGGTGTTACAATATTCAGACCTCATTTAAATTGTCTTTTTCAAACTATAAGTAAATTTATTACATATATGTAGTTATAGTAGTGATGACATTTATATCATCACTAGTCTAAATCCTCTTTTAAAGCCCAGATACCCCTAGGGACAGATTAGCATTTGGATGGGGCATTCTGAAATCTGTTTGGGCACTGGTCTTTCCTTCCTTTCAGAGCTCCCTGGCCCATAGCACCACACATAGTATTATTTAGTTGTAGAACTCTACCACTCATATTGGTGGGGTTTCTGAGACCCAACGATTAGAACACTTTTAAAGCAACATCTCTGTAAGTATGATCTCACACCAGCCAGCAACTTCATTTGGGGAGAACATAGAAAGATCTTGCAATCAGTGCAGTGTTAATATTCTGGTAAAGGGAGATTCTAGTTAAGAATTTTGATAGAGTATTTATCTGGGTTTGTATCTCAATGCTTCCAAAACCTTGGAATAGGTTTTCTGACTGTCATTGCATAAAAAATCAAAACTAAATAAAAATGATTTTCCTAAAATTCATATCCTAACATTAAAGGGTGTAGAAAATTATTTTTCTTTAGGATATGTTTTCATTATATAATTTTTTAAAATAAAAATATGTTTAGTATATTGTCTGCAATTAGCATGTAAAAATATATCAAAAGGAGGGCATGGATAGATGGTACAGGAGTTAAGGTTCTTATACCCTGCCAACCCCATTTTGAATTTCTGGCATCACATATGGCTTGCTGAACACTTCAGGTGGTCAGTTCTAAACAACAAACCAGGAAGAGCTCCTGAGTTCCTCTGAATGTGGCTTCAATCAAAACAAACAATGTATCAAAGAAAAATGAGGTAGGAGCTGAGTGATAGCGCAGCAGGTAGGACGCTTGTCTTGCACATGGCCCACCCAGGTTCGATACCTGGCATCTCATATTGTCCCTCAAGCACTGCCAGGAGTAATTCCTGAATGCAGAGCCAAGAGTAACCCCTGAGCATTGCTGGCTATGATTCCACCCTCTCCCCCCAAAAAAAAATGAGGTAACTTAGGCAAAAGCAAAAAATTGAAAATATAAATAGCAGAGTTTTAGGAATACTTCTATTTTGTTCTTGAATACTTGTACATAATATTTAAATTTTAAGGGATTTACTTTAAATATTTAAATAGTAAATATTTAAATATTTACTATTTCTTTTTTTCTCATATTAACCTTAACTTGACATTTGTGGAATCTTGTATTCGTGTGAATGTTCATTCCGTTGACTAAATCATATTCTTTTCAGGTACAAGAATGGGGGGGTGTTTTTGTGTGTGTGTGTGTGTGTGTGTCGATTAAAAAATTTTTTAATGAAATAGGTCCTCATGAATTTTAAAAATGTTGCTGTACTTAAGTCCTAACAGTAGAGAAAGTTGTTTTAAAGCAACCTTCCTTTTTAATCATTTGTCTTGGACTGTTCAAGAGAAAAGTCATATTACAAGTGTTTACTTTCCATTTGTCTTGAGGTTGCTTGTGCTGCTATCACCATCATTTGCTTTGAAATGAGATAAAACAAATTTTCTTTAGCTAAAGTACTAGGACGTCATGGAATTATTTGATATGCTGAAGTCATGAATAAGTGCTCTTCACAACTGAGAGAACTAACAGTGATGTTTTAATTGATGCATTCTTTTTCTCATAGAAATATGAACTTGCTGGCACTTACTCTAATGCTAAGGGCAAGAAGTATGAAGGAGCTGCCTTTACATTCTTCTTAATAATGTATTGCATAAGTTGTTTCAGTTTTTATTCATTGACTCTGCATGGCTCTGAATTTCCATGTTTTTCTGTCTTTGTCCCTGCTCTTTTATCTCTAAATGTTTTCCTTAGAAAAACATTCAAATAAAAATGTGGCGATCTTTCTATGTGTATTATTTTAGTTAGAAGATCTCAGCACAATGTTATACATCTCACCTGTCAATCAGTTCTATCATAAAATTACAGTACTCTAAAAGAATTATTTTTTTTTAAAAACTGCCTGCTATAAGCCTAATATTTATTACATGTTATGCCTGGTCCCTTGGAATATAGCAAAAGATAAGTAAGGGCATATTCACTCACTAAGTGTTTTGAAATACATGGAAATGGATACAACTTGCTTCAGAAATGCTTAAGCTCGGGATCAGAGTAAATTTCAAAACAAAATATTTTAAAACTGGGAAGAATCTTATATTAGGACTGCAGAAAAGAGAAACACACAGTGAACACCAAAACTGAATTTTCTTGGGTATTTCCTTCCTAACAAGCTTGGGGTATCTAAGGCATGTGTACTTACAGGGGTGCTCTGCAAGAATAGAATCATACTCATCACAGGTGCGGATTCCATCAAAAGCGTTTGTGACACACTCCCACCAGAGGCCTCGGCATTTTGTGCTCACCTAGATGTTGAAGAAGACACTATGTGAAACGAATCATGCAGACAATTTCATTTTTCCTTGATCAAAGGAAAACGTTGATTCTTATGAGTTTGACAGCAAAGCACAGTGGTTAAAATCATGATGGGATTGCAATTCCAACAAACATAATGCAGTTTTGAACATTTCCCTAAGCATTGATATATAAAGCTTTCTATCCATCAGGGAAAGCAATTTGCTCCCAGATTTGTGGGTAGAGGAGGAAGGATAAGTCATGCCTAAGATTAAAGATAAACCCAGAATTTAATTATACTCAAATGTCTATGAGTGGTTCTATCATAGAGCCATAGAATAACATAAAGACAATTAATTTCACTTCTCATCACTGACATTTACTCATGAAAAATAAATCAATATAACAATAGCCAGTAACTGTTGATTTCTTGTTTCTATTGAAATGTACAATTAGGAATTTATTATTAAAATATGTTTAATTTTTCTTCATTATGAGCACCGAGTTCAGTGAAGAAAGGTATTATTATATGTAAAGTTCATAAATTTAAGTTAATTACTAAAAGAAAACTATGCACAAAGTTAGCAATAAATGACATATAAAGCTTTCTGATTTCTTCTTTCCTGCTACAGTGACAGGTCCAAATTTTCAAGCTATGTATGGATGTTAATTAATACAATATAAGCAGTAATTTTATACAGTTTGGTGACTGTGAGCCACTTTTATTCAGAATTTATATGAAGATGTTTTAAGTGTTCCCCTAGAGTTTCAAAGGTATAAAATGAGTAGCTAAACATACAGTGCAGGGGATAAAACATCTGCCTTGCACAGTTAGTTTCTGAACCCCAGGATATACAGAGCTAGGGATAAGCCCTCAGCACCTCCACATTATCCCCAAGTAAGCAAATCAACCAACCAGCAAAATAGCTATTTTTTTATATTTATTTTATGTAAAAGCTGTAACTCACAATGTTTTTCCTAGAATAGTAAGTGTGTCAACAAAAAAATAGTTTCAAGTATTCTGAGTAGAGTTTATGTATATGGAACAGAGCTAATATCAGTTTCTTCTGATTCAATTACAGATTCACATTACCTTGGAAAACTGGTAATAGTTTAGTAGTAAAATTAACAAAGAGTTATCTTGAGAAATGAAAACTTAATAAAGAATAAATGACAAAGCAAGATTAGAAAACAAATTCTAAAACAATAGTAATTATAATTGTTATAGAGAAGAAAAGAAGGAACATAGACATTTCTATTGCAAAATAAAATCACATCAAGGTTAGATGTTTTATGCCCCACGTGTTGTTTATGAGGTTCTATTGTGTGGGAACATTGTTACATACTTCTCTCTTCTGTTCTTAAAGTGCTACTTCCATTATCACTTCAGTTGTAAAGCACTTAAAATTAGAAATAATTCAGTATTGGATCTAAACTCTGAAGGAGTTATTTAAACACACTATTGTTTAAGGGTGTTATTGTTTCATTTATTTATTAAAGGACCTGTAAGATACTATTATTATAATATATTTCCAGTTATAAAGAAGTATGCTGATCCAGAGACATACATGGGGCAGAGCTGCTACTGGCTCTCACTGTGCCCAGCCGCTCATGAGGTGCCGGGAGGGGGTGGCAGGTTCTAGCCCTGGCCCGCCAGCCTAGCAGAGCCTCACAACAAGCCAGACCACCCCCCACTCCATGAGGACCTCCATTTCCCACATCTGGAATTCCCCCTCGTCAGAACTCCACCCAGCAGACCAGCCTATCACAGCCCGGCTCGCGGCCGCAGTTCATCAATAAATGCTGGATTTTGAGATAACTACAAGAGTATGCTACCGCATGGCAGAGCCCTGGCAAGCTAACGGTGTTGTATTTGATATGCTAGATACCAATAACAATTATAGACCTTATTCTCATGACCTGATGGAATGGTTTGAGGTTCTTTATGTTCCTGGAGCAAGCAGGTGCCCTTGGGCTTTACTTGCATGAGACAGGACATATGGAGATGTTACTGGTGCCCGCTCGAGCAAATCGATGATGAACTGGAAGATAGTGATAGTGATAGTGATAAAGAAGTAAAGAAAGACCTAGGAAGTCAAATGTTTGCTTGTTTCCTTTGTATTGTTCTTGTTGGCAGGTATTGACCACATCCCTACTTATCCCTGTTTCTGTGGTCAGGCATCACCCTTGGTGGTACTCGGAGACCTTATATGGTGCCAGAGAACACATCTGTGTTAGCCACATGCAAACAAGTGCCTTCCCTATTGTGCTTTTTCTGCATCAGGCCGAGAAGACACATGAATACTTGTTATTAATACCTGTTAACCCCTACAAGATACATTGATTCCTGGAGTAAAATGCACAAGACATAACAGCCCGTGTGACTGTTCTTAGCCATTTTAGTAAACTTGAAACCCATATTTAGAAATTTCAAATTGGCTAAAGGCTAAAACAACTCTGAAATGGAAACTGGGAAGCAATTTAAAGAGAAGCAGTAAGCCCATATTTGAATCTCACCCTATTCTACAAAACTTCAGATTAGCTTTTCTGCTCCTCAGGTTAAATCTGGAAGAAATGACAGACATAATTTGTTACGTTTTAAAATAAACAGAGTTTGTAAAAATCTGGAAGAAATTTTCTGGAAGGTATAAAACTTGATCTGACCTAATGAAGCACAAAAGCTATAATTTAATGAGCAAAATCTATTTTGTGTGATTTAACATGTCATATTTGTTTGTTTTACCGTGCTATAGGTTAAACCCAGAGCCTTAACATATGTGCCCTGAACTCTACCACTTAGTCACGTCACTGACACAATTTACCTTCTTTCAGGCTAGTGTTATTCACCATTCATGGCTCTGAACTAAGTGATGCTTATGATGCTTGAAGGACAACATGTGACACCAGGGACCAAACCAGGTTGGTCTCATGCAAAGCAAGCATCACACAGAAATTTTTAATTAAATATGTAAGAGTATAAATGTATATGGGCATGAGATGTAACCCATGGTTGGAAAACACTAGACTAAAACTATAAACTAAACTTCAATTAGCTGTGTCATATTCTTTGGTAAGATATTGACTTTTGAGACCTCAATATCCTTATCTACATAAGAAGTCATGGTAGAATAGTTAGATGTATTAAAAATTGCAAGCACACAAATCATCTACAATATATTATAGATCACTTGCTGAGCAAATAATATTGGTAGTGCATTTCAACATTAGCCATTATATTAACCTGAATAGTAATTAGGTTTATCTGCGCTTTCCTTTGCTAGAGATTGGAAAAGAGAAACAGAATGGAGTCGTTGTATCCTTTCCCACAAAGGATACTTCTATGCCTTAAACTCCAGAGGGTCTGAGTGTTTTCTTTATTGTATAAAGGTGCGTTTATGTGTGCTAAAAGTTAGGATTTTTTTAATGAAGAGGAAGATGTGGGTTTGGGGCCTTAGTTGGTGATTGGGGGCTGCTCCTGTCTCGTTGCTGTGGATTATATCCAGCAATTCTCAGGATATCATGTGGTGTGGGGATTGAAACCTGGCCTCTTTCATGCAAAGCATTACTGAATTCTCTGAGTTATCTCTCCCACCCCATGATCAGGACTTGAGACAAGATCTTACAAGCATGAATCCTAAATCTAACGATAGGCATCTTGTAAAAGACACAGAAAACCGAGAGTTCTGGAGATAAGGCACTTGCTTTTGCATGTGAGCAACCCTGGTTGGTTTCCTGGCAACTCTTGGTAGCCTGAGTACCTCAAAGGTCACTCTTGAGCATAGAACCAGAACTTGACCCTAAGAACTACTGGGTGTAGTCCAACCTCCCTTTGCTCCCAAAAAAACTCACCCAGAGATGACACAAAGAGAAGAGATGATTATGAGCATAAGGGCAGATATTGGAATGTTATTAAATCAAAGAACGCCCACTCCCCACAGAAACTGGAAGAGGCAAAACATATTCACTAGAGACTGAAGAATGAAACTCTGCCAACTCCTTCATTTCAAGTTGATGACTTCTAAAACTGCGGGACTTCATATTTTTCCCCGTTGTAGATCTTCACGTTGTGATTAATTTATTTTTGCAAACCCAGGAAACAAATATGGTGGAGACAGTGTGTACTGAACATTACCATAACAGAAAACAGGCTTTCTCATAACCCCTGCCCTTCTGTCTCTTAATTAACAGGAACACCCTGAATCCAGTTTATTCCAACTTCATCGAGGTTATGTGGATTGAAGCCACTGCTCTAAAATCAGTTAATGACTGTCCATAATTCTCTGCTACCTAATTCAGTCGCTAAAGCAACAGAGAAAACTACTCTTACACTGATGAACTTACTCAGAAAATGACCTAAGAAATATAACTGAGAATGCTAAATTTACATTGAAAAGAACATTCATTTCTTGCCAAAATAACCCAGTGGTGGTGTCATTTTCAAGGCTATTGATCATTTACCTGCAATGACCATATTTAGTAAAAGCAATGAGCTCATTAGAGGAAACAAGGAATCCAATTTCATTAGGTATTAATGCTCAGGGGCACAATATTAGATTGCTTGATATTCACACTCAGTTAAGGTGCGTGAGAATAGTCGCTGTAATTAACTAAACTTTGGTGTTAATATAGCACTTACTGGAGGCACCCTTAAAGGTGCCTTTTGTGAGAAAAAAACAAGGTTAAAAGACTTTTGTTATTTATCATATAAAGATACCTTGTCAATAATACATAGCCTTCACTTACTATCCCTCTGTTGTACAATTAATTGTTTGTTAAGGCCCTCAATAGGCCAATCTAAGTTCTTGCAATTTTTTTGAAGGGGTGGCTTTTGGGGCCTCCTCTGACACTGCTCAGACTTACCCTGGATTTTAGCTGATGGTCACTTACGGAAGTTCCAGGGATTGAATTTGGGTCAGCCATGCGTAAGGCAAGCATCTTAATATATATATCTTAATATATATAACGATATAATGATATATATCTCATTATATCGTTTTATATATATAACCATATATATATTTTATATTTAATATATAAATATCTCTTCACTTGTATTACTTGTATCACTTGCCAAACCATATATATATATAAAACCATATATATATATAAAACCATATATATATATAAAACCATATATATATGTATATATATATGGTTTGGCAAGTGATACAAGTAATACAAGTGAAGAGATATTTAGTAGCAGTAGAAATGAGGGTGAGGAGGAGGAGGATCTGGTCCATGGTTGGAATCTTGCCACAAGTGGGGACTTGGAAATGCAAGTTAGGGCAGAGATTTTCCACTCTGACAATGATAGTTGGAAAATATCTCTCTGGACAAGAACTAAGTGCTGAAAGTAGGTAACATTATCATATATACATATATATATTATATGTATATATGATAGCTCTTCAGTACTTTTATTGCAAACCATAACCCAAAAGTGAGAGAGAGACAGAGAGAAAGAGAAAAGAGAGAGAGAAATATAGAGAGAGGAGAGAGAGAGAGAGAAATAGTACCTGATGGTAGCAGAAGAAAAGTGTCAGCCATAGGGGGAAGACTTGGGGGCTGAGGGTTTGGCTGAGGACATTGGTGATGGGAAATGTACACTGATGGAAGGCCTGGGTATTGAAGCATCTTATTACTGAAATCCAATCATTAATCATGAACAGCTATGTTTTCTGCATCGCACAGTGATTCAATTTTAAAAGGAGGGGGAGATCAATTTAAGCATTTTAATGGCAGGATTTTGCTAAAGTTCTGAACAAAAAATGATATTATATCACAATATTGGCTCTAATTGTTCCCTGTAGCATACAAACCTGTTAATTTAGAACTGTGATCTCATAAATTTAAAATTGTTTTGATACTACCCTGGAAGAGAGACCCATGTCAGACCCAGAGCTCTGTAGGCGTGGGGCCAGTTTGTGGCTGTGAAACATTCTTAGATACTACTAATTTTAGGATCAGGTCGTTCCCAGGATCTTTCAGATTTATACAGCTGTATACAGTTCTAGGTAGGTTCTGATATCCATCATCCCAGTAAGCCTAGTAAGAAGCCAGAGCAACCCACACATCATGCAGTCAGTCATTCTCAACAGTCAGACTCCATAGTTCCTCAGAGCTTCACCTGAGAGAAAACCTGATCTTTCCACTTGAAGTTTCATCAGTAAATCCTCAAGATGAGACCCTTATACTGAGAGTATACCACCTACATGGCAGAGCCTGGCCAGCTACCCATGTTTTACTTGATATGCCAAAAAACTAGTAACAATTATGGACCTCAATTCCATGACCTGAAGAACAGTTTGGGGCTCTTCCTGTCCCCAGAGCAAACAGAAGCCCTTGGGCTACACTTGTTTGTGACAGGATGTATGGAGATGTTACTGGTGCACTGCTCGAGCAAATCAATGAATAACGGGAAGACAGTGATACAGTGATACAGTGATGGTTTGACAGCCATACTCTGCAATGCTCAGAACTTACTCCTGGCTTTTTATTCAGAGATCTCTTCTGGTCATACTCTTGGCTACCAAGGATCAAACCTGATTGACTACATGCAAGGCAAGCACCTACCTGCTATACTATTGCTCTTGTCCCCAGCCAGATTCCCATCTATTTTATGATATAGTCTCAAGAAGTGAACTGATACTTAAAATGTGTTTCACAGTTTAAATGATAAGAAAGTAAAAAAACATATCTAACAATTATCTCTTCGAATTGTCTAAAAATAGAGGAATCTAAATTTTGCTTTCTACTTCAAAATATGTGGCTTGGGGGATGGAGCTATAGTATAGCTGGTAGGGCATTTGCCTCATACACAGTCAACCTGGGTTTGGTGCCCAGCATCCATATATTTCTCTGAATACTGCCAGGAGTGATTATGGTGTGTAGTGCCAGGAACTACCCCTGAGCATAGCTGGGTGTGATCCAAAAGTGAACAAACAAAAAAAGTATGTGACTCATGTAGTAATCATAAATGTGAAAGTATTGTTATCATAATTTGAATATCATTTCAATTAATGTCTCTTAATAAACAAGTAACAGGGATAACTTTCTCAACACAGTTATTTTATTCAAAGTGCTTATAACAATATAAACACAGTAACACACGATATGAAAATATATTAATTAATTATTTGTCAATAGTTAAACATAGAGATATCACTGGAGTGTCCTTTTCTGACTTCCTTTTTAAAACATGGTCAGTCTGACCATCTGCAAAGACCCAGGAGAAATAATATGCAAGAGTTAGTGCTTGCTCCTGTTTGGTGGGGCTGATAGTCATAGACACCTCACATTTCTCACCAGTCTCTTGGAAAGAGTTATTGGGTCTGAAAAACAATTAATTACTTCTTCCTTGTTGTAAAAGAATAAATACAATTATCTTTGTTCTATCTTTTGCTACCCTCACAGCAGAGCCTGGCAAGCTAACCGTGTCGTATTCGATATGCCAGATACCAGTAACAATTATAGACCTCATTCCCATGACCTGATGGAATGGTTGAGGCTCTTTATGTTCCTGGAGCAAGCAGGTGCCCTTGGGCTTTACTTGCATGAGACAGGTCATATGGAGATGTTACTGGTGCCTCCTCCAGCAAATTGATGATGAATGGGAAGACAGTGATACAGTGATAGACTTATTGAACGTCTACTTATCATTCAAATCGAACTTCACAATGTCTTTCCTACAAGACATTCATAGTCCTTCCAGCTAATACATTCAATTTTCTGATCTCACAAATAATTTGCCCATGGTTTTATAACACTTATAATATCTGATGTACATAAATATGCTTTCATTTTCCAACTCTGTCTCTTTTCTTTATTCCTATCTATTTTATTTGGGGTCAGTCATGTGATGTCTGAATGTTAATCACGTATTAATCAACAGTAACTCTTCCTACCAGGGAAAAGTAATGAGCAAGGTAGCCCTGGCACTTGCATAAGGACCTTGCAAACCCTCCTCCTTCTTCTAGCACATGATAGATGCTAATTGTATACCCATTAAGGATTAATAAAAGTGTCAATTTTTTAAATACGCATACATAACCTTTAATTTGACTTCACTTGTATCACTTGTCTTTCCATTGTCATCAATTTGCTTGAGCGGGCACCAGTAACATCTCCATATATCTTGTCGCTTGTTAGTGTAGCCCAAGGGCATCTGCTTGCTCCAGGAACATGATAAGCCTCAAAGCATTCATTCTTGTCATGGGAATGACACATGAATGAATTGTTACTTTAATTGTTACTGGTTTTTGGCATATCAAATACGGCATGGGTATCTCGCTACATTGAGAGCAAAGCAGCCATGCACAATGGGAAGACATTGACTTATCTCTTGGGTGGAGCCCTGATGAGCTGTGGAGTCCGGATGTAGAAAATGACTGCCATCATGGTGTTTAGGGTTCCTCTGGCTTCTTGTGAGGCTCTACTGGGGTAACATGCCTGGGCCAAAGCCTGCCTTCCCTCCCAGGCATATCGTGGTCAGTTGAGCACAGGGAAAGCCATTTACAGTTCTTCCCTGTGTATCTGAGTCCAATTTGACTTAGAAAAGGGTAAAAATGGGGCCCGGAGCGATAGTACCACTAATGGGTAGGGCATTTGCCTTGCATGTGGCTGACCCAGTTTTGATCTCATATGGTTCTCTGAGCACCGCCAGGAGTAATTCTTAAGTGCAGAACCAGGAGTAATCCCTGAGCATCACCAGGTGTGACTCAAAAAAAAAAGAAAAATGTAAAAATATGAATATTGATATACTATATAGACATTTGATACTCATTCGGTGCATCCAACTCAAAGAACAACTATATCTAGAAGTAAAAAAAAAATGCAACTAGCTTATGTTAGCCTGAAATCTCTTTGCTTCTTTTCTGTCTTGGAGATTGACCCGCACGAACAGGAACAAGCAGGATGCTACTCATAATGACATTTCCTGAAACCAAAATGATAACTCTGTTATCTGTGTTGGGATTATTATGAAAAATTATTTCTTTAGTCCTAAACTCTTATTCTTCCTATTTTGTTAACCTCTTTCTTAGCCATCTCGTTTCTAGACTGCCAAGTTCTTTTGCACAAACCCCATGACTTCAAAATGCTTACAAGCAGCAAATACAATTTTGCTTACTTCATGTTATTTACTATAGTGCTGTATATGTTTAACTTGACTTTATATAAACATACATATATAGTATATATATTAGAGAGGAAGAGAGGAAGAATTAGAAACACAGTATACTTCAATTGGCAGTTAATCCTTCTTGTTCCATAGGAGAAAAATATATATATACATAAAGCAGACTTAGTAAATACTTATGTTTAGTTGAAAACTATCAAATGAGGTTTTTTTTTAAATATTCATTAGTTTATAATTCAGTGATTTATACATGAATATTATATTCTTGACTATAATGTTATGTATATCTCAATAAACCTACATAAAGATGGAATAAGTTTTGAGGACATTATATCTAAAACCACCTTACACATATATCAAAACTTATAGTTTTCACTTTAAAGTAGTAAAGAAAACAGCACTTTATCATTCTGTGTTAGAATACTTTAGTATTGAAAATTCTATTAACATATTCCAACAAAGAAATAATTAGCTATATACATTTATAATATATAGATTTAAACATTTATAAAGATGCAGAACCGTTTTTGATTGTATATTACATAATGCCTAACTACTAAAACTTGATCTATTTTAGATTTATGATAAATGTGTATTTTACTAACAGTCTAAACTTTCTAATATTTTATTTTAATTCATACTACTCAGGGTCTAAATAACTAGACAGGCATTTATAAGGACTTTTTAAAAGAAAAAAATGAGTATGACAGACAGTTCCTTTCATTTCGGTTATTCTTATGTATCATGAATTTATTTGCTAAAATAGATTTTGTTTATTTCTGCCCACTAACTTTGCGGGGTTCTGGATAATTTTGTAAATGATGGAGTTTAATAATTCCATCACAGTAATAAAATATAAACTTGTCACCTGATGGTTACATTACCTTACATACCTGTATCACTATATATGCATTTCAATTTTAACATTTAAATTTTAATTTGCTTAAGTCATATTTAATCATGTTAAAATGATTTCCTTATGGAAGTATGGCATCACAATTTCACAGTGATAACTTGCAAATGACAGAGGTCATAATTTATGCTGCACGAATGATTATATAATACTAATTTACCTTTTGCTCTTCTTTTTTTCTTTTTAAAATGCCAGACAGGAAAATTGTATTCTTTTTCAATGAATACATTCATTAAAAGATGAAAGATTAATTCATTGAAAGATGAGAATACAACATTTATTATTATATTATGGCCTAAATCTTTAGTTATATATTAAAATGATCCATATCTTTTAAAAAATAAATGTAATGAAAGATCTTTCCTAAAACAAAATGTAGTTGTCTCTTTTCTTCTTATTTGGGATTGAGATCAGATTTCATATATTTGCATCACAGTTCATTTAATTCATTTATTCAGCATGTTGACAAATTGACAAGCATCTTAAGAGATGTTCTATTATTTGCATTAAAAATACATCATGGGGGGCATTGGAGCCATAGTACAGCAGGGAGGGCATTTGCCTTTTAGTCAGCTGACCTGGGTCTGCATCCCACATGGTCCCCTGAGCACTGCCAGGAGTAATTTCTGAGTGCAGAGCCCGGAGTACCCCTGAGCATTGCTGGGTGTGATCCCAAAAAAACCCTAAATAAATAAATATTTTATAAAAATACATCACAAGTTTCCAGTGATGAGTACTGAGCCTGTACTCAGTGCTGAAAAGGAAACAAACGAGATAACATATGTGATCTCAAATGTTTGTTGAAGAGTTTTGAAACCTCTTTAAAGAATAAGTATATAATCAGAGAACAGGCTAGTAAAAATATAAATCTAATAGAATAATTTATAGACCTCATTCCCATAACCTGATGGAATGATTTGAGGCTCTTTATGTTTCTGGAGTGGGATGATGCCCTTGGGCTATCTTGCATATGATAGGACTTACTGAGATATTACTGGTGCCCGCTCAAGCAAATTGATGATATATGGGAAGACAGTGATACAGTGAATAGAATAATTTGGCTAATGGGATAAATTTAATCTAATGAGAAAGACTTATGTTTGCTTTAAAATGTATTTTTTTTTTTTTTTTGAGGCACAACCTGGAGTGTTTAGACTTTACTCCAGACTCTGCTCAAGCATCCTTCTGGTACTTGTGGGATTGAATGCAGTGCTGAGGATTGAATTGGGGTTGGTTACGAGTAAGGTCATGCTGCGTCCCCAATGCTATCTCTTCACCCCAGTATCACAACTTTTAATCATGAAAATTCTTAATATATGGAAGTATTTTAGTAAATGATTCTAAAAGGATCACCTGAAATGGAATAATCTTGTAAGGATAGTTTTTCCTTTGACAATTGAATCTAATAACTTGGAGAGAAAGTTACCTTCCCATGTCAATGTGTATAATTAAGATCTAGTTAATATATTAGTAATTTATAATATATATTAAGATTTTTCAATGTGAACATGATATTTTGTATCTATTGTCTGCTACATCCTCTCTGTTAGACAAGAAGGAAACAAACATAAGCAAAAACAATTGGGGCCAGAGCGATAGCACAGTGGGGGAGGGCATTTGCCTTGCATGCGGCAGACCCAGGTTCTATCCCCGGCATCCCATATAGTCCTCTGTGCACCGCCAGGAGTAATTCCTGAATGCAGAGCCAGGAGCAACCCCGGAGCATCACTAGGTGTGACCAAAAAGCAAAAAAAAAAAAAAAAGAACCTTGCAAATTATAGCTCAGAGAAGAAAATTCCCCAAGACAATTAATAACAAAGATAAAAACAACTTAAATCTCTTCTCTCCCTCCAGTGAATATAATACAAAATGCCATCTTCTCCTCCAAAAATAAAAAGAAAGCAATAATATGTGAATATACAATAACATAGCTCTATAATGTTACTGGCGCCCGCTCGAGCAAATCGATGAATACCAGGGATTCAAGTTATCAAGTGATCAAAAAATATAGTATACAATATATAATAATATAGTATATGTGAATAACAATAATATGTTTATTGACTGATTTGCATTTTCCTGGTGTTGTGATTTAGAACAAAAACTCCTAGTGCTTACAAGATACTTAATATTCACATATCATTATAGTTTTCCTTTACAAAAGAGAAATGTGGTTTACAGCAGTTTGAACAGTCTAAATTCATACATTTACTACTTGCTAAGGTAAAATTACATCTTAGCTGCTTTATCATACCAAATCTAACCTGCACCTTCCCTCATTATAGGGCTACATGCCTGACCCTCAAGGTGTTGTATAATGATCTATGTGAAAGAAAACAGCGGATGTTCCAGGGACATTGCCACTCCATAATTTTTGATATAAATTCTTTCTCCATTGATTTTATAGATTTATGTCTCTACCATTCTTTCAACCCCAAAGCAGTAAAGCGGGTTTCTAATTTAACTACATTCTCTTTATCTTCCTTTTCTCACATGCAATTGGTTATCAGGCTAAACAATTGGAGTTATTTAGATTTTCACCTGTAATCACACATGTCTTCATGATTACAGTCAACTTTGTTCAGACTATATCTTCACCCTATTTTATGGAATATAACTATTAATCAATTTCCTAACATTTTATCTTATCTCTTCCAACCATTCTCAGCAATCGATCAGAACTGTGGATCTTTTATACGCATAAAGCATGCATTTGCGTATAGTGAAATCTTTATCTCTGTTATAATATCTTTATTTTGTCTGGTGCTCAAAGTCCTTATGTTCAACCCTCCAACATTGGAAGTGGAAGTTAGAGAACACACAGACCTCACATCTGAATCTCTACTTGTGCTTGAAATTCTCTGTCTGTCTTCAAGCCTTGTTTAAAATTTCATAATCAGGATAATTTCACGAATTATTCAAGATGCTGTGAAATGGCCACCTTGGGTTGTTTTGTCATATACTCTCATGATCATTTTAACTTTTTACCTCCCCCAACACTGGTGGAAACTTAAGATTACTTTTTTCACAACCCTGTACTAACTACAGTAGCAAAAAGGTGTCAAGCATATTTGTTGAAAAAAAATATAATTCAATAAAGGAATAGAGGAGTAGAGATGAAAAGTAAAAGAGAGAGCAAGGAGAGGAGGAGAACATAGGAATATAAAAAGGAAGGAAAGGAAGGTAGGATGGGGTGGGTAGAAGGAAAGAAAAAGGGAAAAATGAAGAAGAAAGGAGTCAGCATGGAATAAATGAAGAAAGTATTTGAAGTTACAGACAAATGGATAATATTCACACTAGACAGATTCAGTAGTAGAAATTCCTTGAGAAGCTTTAGACATCATCAGTCCATCACCAAGAGGCCATCTCTCTGGGACTGCAGATTGTTACCGGGAAAGTCTGTACACGTAGTCACAGTGTGGAAGAATGTGAAAAAAATAGCAGGACCTTAAAATAAACGAATTCAACTTCATTTTATGATTGAGGAAATGATGCTAAATATATGAGATATGACTTGCTCAAAATAACAGTTGAGATGGAACAGACTGGAATAATGTCTAAGCCAGGATCTCATCATCACGTCAGTCTTCCCAGAGACAGAAGTGAATCCATGATGATTCAGACAGGTTGTGGAGGGCAGCTTAGGCCCAGGACTGTCGGGACTGTAGAAACACAATACACTGCATTTTTTCCCTGTTGTTCTAATATTTTTTGCTTAATTCCACAAATCTTATGCTTAAAGTTCATTGTAAAAAAAAACTCAAACTTTATTTGTGGTAAGATAAAATAATATTGGACTCTTTTTTCTTTTTCTAGTTCCCTGTTACTCAACTGAATCTTCTAACACACCCTGTTCCAGCATCTTTGTCCCAACAGTGCTTTGTACTTTTCATTCTCAAATATGAAATAAGCTATGATTTTGTTTTTCAGAACTTCATGCGTTCTTTCTTCCTCATTAGTCTCCTGGGAGACAAATATTTTTCTTGCTCATTGGCCTGTTTGTTTTTGGGGCCATACCAGGCGATGTTTGGGAATGACTCCTGCCTCTGTGCTCAGAAGTTACTTATGTTGGTGATCAGGGGATGATATGGGATGCCAGATATGGAATCTGGGTCATTTCATGCAAGGCAATAGCTGTACTACATTTGTGTTATCTCTTTGATCCTCTTTTTGAGTACGAAATAGGATTAGTACAAAAGATGTATATGCCATATTTATTAATGATTTTTCTGTAGAGTTGAATGAAATACTTTTACCAGATCTTGCCTATATATTTAAAAAAAAACTAATAATGGGGCCTAAGATAGGTGCTTTCCTTGCATGTGACTGACCTTGGTTTAATCTCTGACGCAGCACCTGGTCCCCTGGGCACGTCCAGGAATGATTCATTATCATGAAGCTGGGAATAAGATCTGAGCAACTGCAGGTGTGGCCCCAAATTTTCCCCCTCTCCAATTGTCACAAGTGATATTGTTTTTTGTTTGTTTTTTGGGTCACACCCAGAGATGCTCAGGGTTACTCCTGGCTCTGCACTGCACAAAGTGATATTTTTGTAATACTTATTTTTTTTAAATTTCCATGGCCATGCTAAAACAAAACACTTTATTTTCATCCCTCCCCCTCCCGCCCCAGTTGTCTAAAATGCACTGTCAGCATAGAGCAAAGGTGACAAATGGGAAAATAATAAAAGAGAGTGTAAACTATACTCGAGCCAGTGTTTATCAGAACCTTCATATTTGTGGCTAATAATACAACTGTTTGCTGGCCAGGTGAAGGGGAAATCATTATGAAAGATCCTTGTCCCTTAAAATTATTGACAAATTATTAAGTTGCTAAGAGAGAAGGGGCCTTGTTTGTTAGAGTTGTTTTTAATAATATGGATACATCTTAAGGAAATATATAGCAATATATGACAAGTATAAAACTAAGAAAGAAGTCTGTATGCTAAAACTTGTCCTATGTTCACAAGAATTCCCTCAAGGTGATTAACCTGAACTTATATTCTACTCATTTTAACTAGAAGTATTCTTGCGCATAGCAGATGGTAAATTGGATGAATGTAATGAAACGCAAGCAAGAACATAATTTAAATGCCAGGACACCAATTTCTCTTAGGGATGTTTCACCTTTTTTTTTAATATCTATTTCTTATCAAAAACAACTAGCAATTAATTTCATCAGCTTCCTAGAAGATTTTCAAAATTATTTTAGAAAATATGGATGACATTTTGTATATTTTAAAAAAATACTTTGTTTAATCAAGTTTCAATGTATTTTGGTATTACTTGTGGCAATCCAGATGTTGACAAGCTACTGAGAGCAGAATATTATCAGCACTTTTCCCTGAACACTATTTAAGGGACTTAAAAAGAGTCATCAGCTACATACAGGGTCATATAATATATATCACTAGACTCATGAACGGCTGATGTCCTTTAGACCAGTTCAAATGTGTAACAATTTTCAGAAATATAATTTTTGTGCACTAACGTAATGTTTAAGACTTGATTGGTTTTGAAAGTCTATGTAGGATTCAGAAGGAAATTAAAGGCAAGAAAAGACTGGACAGACAAAATGATACACAACCTCCACTGTGCGCTTCTTGCGAGTGTCGCTTGCCCAGTGTGTTAAAGCCGCCTACGCGCCTGCTGTGAGTTGTGCGCGTGCTACAACCACTTTGGAAACGACTGGGCTGCAAGTGTACCAAATTGAAGCACTCCACGTCTCAGAACTTGAGTTTGTACTGCACTGAGCAGTGAAAAAAAAAATTAGAGCCATCCTTCGATAAAAGAAGACACTCTGGGATGTTAAGACGTATTATTACGGTGACGGTAGGTCGAACACCCGGTATAGTGTAGCAGAGGAAGAGGATGTTATGTACGTGTCACGTACATGTCATATACAAGTCACTTCATTTACATGATGTGGAAAAGCATTTAAAGGTGTGTTTAAAGTGGGCTAGAGAAAGCCTACTGAGACTATACCACCTACACGGCAAAGTCTGGCAAGCTACACGTGTTTTATTTACTTGTTATGCCAAAAGCTAATAACAATTATGGAACTCAGTTCCATGACCTGAAGAATGGTTTCGGGCTCCTCCTGTCCCTTGAGCAAGCAGATGCCCTTGGGTTACACTTGCTTGTGACAGGACTAATGGAGATGTTACTAGTGCCCACTCAAGCAAATCGATGAACGATGGGAAGACAGTGATACAGTGAACTCCTTCCATGTCTAACTACAATTTAAGAACAAAAAAATAAAACTGGGAGAAAAATATATAGAGTTCCCTTGTATATGGTTCCTAAACTCCACAGAGGTGATATTATAGCATGTGCTTGGGTAAACTGATTCCTTTGAAATACATGCAAGAGGGCATGTCGGGTAAACGTGTCTTGGTTATTTGGGTTTCTGATATATAGTTTCTTTTCTTACCTATACTTTCTGCAGCCTTGCTAATGAGTAGTAAATAGTCAAGTTAGAAGATCTGATTTTTATTTTTATTTATTTATTTATTTATTTATTTATTTATTTTTCTGCTGTTTGGGTCACACCCGGCGATGCTCAGGGGTTACTACTGGCTCTGCACTCAGGAATTACTCCTGGCGGTGCTCGGGGGACCATATGAGATGCTGGGGATCGAACCCAGGCCGGCACAGGCTGGCAGCGTGCAAGGCAAACTCCCTAACCCGCTGGGCTATCGCTCCGGCCCGAAGATCTGATTTTTAGTGTCTTACTTCTCTCAGCTAAATGCACAGCTAAATTTCCACAGAAACCACTGTAAATTTTCAAAACTACCTTTCTCAGTTTCTGCACTGAGAATAAAAATGCTCAGATGCAGGCATCTTATGCGTCTTTTGTTCAATACTCAGTTTTTAAGAACTACCTATTTCCTATGGAGACAGTAGGAGCTGAGGAGGGTGGGAGGGGCTGGGGGGTGTCCCTGAGGCGTTGGTGCAGGGACGCTGTGGACACTGGTGGAGAGTGAGGGTGGAGTAACGCATGCACGAAACCTTATAGCATTTTGATTGCATGCTAAGTAGAGATGTTTTCTATGCCATGGGTCTGATTAGTCATTGTTGTAAAACATTACTACTCTTTAAGAACGTGTCCCATACTACTATGAAAGCTGTTACCAAGATTAACAAAGTATGTTTGAGAGAAAAGCTGCTCTTTTTTAAAATTTATACACTTTTAAATTTGACTCACACAGCAATGGAAGAAATGAATTAGTGAAGGACTCAGGTAGAAATTGCACAATTACTCTTGCATAAATACATCCTTTTAAGAAAAGAAAACTTACTGGGTTACTTCATAGGTAAAATGGGCTCTCTAAACCTCTTTCAATTCACTCTGAGTATTAAATGAGAAAATATTACCAGAACTCTCTATGTCATAAGTAGGGAATAAGTCTGTCCATGTTGACTACGGCTATTATCATTAGTAGTCATCAACATAGAAAGCAGCTGGACTTTGGAAATTTGCATGGGCTTGAATTAAAACAAAATAAGTTAGTCAATTTTCAAAAGTACTAATACCAACCTAGAACTGAACATTAAATACAGGCAAAAAGATACAAATGACAACCTTTAATGTATGTACTGTAATCCATAGTCTGAAAGGAAAGGAAAAGAGAAAGAGAGAGAAAGGGAAAGAAATAAAGAACCTGCCATGGAGGCAGGCTGGAGGAGGGGGATGGAATCCGGGACGTTGGTGGTGGGAGATGGGCACTGGTGGGGGGATGGGTGCTGGAACACTGTATGACCAAAACCCCAACATGAACTTTTTAATTGTATATCTTTGTAATTGTATGTCTCACGGTGGTATAATAAAATACTTTTAAAAAAGAATAAAATACAAGTTAAATTGATAAAAAAAAAGAGAGAGAGAGAAAGAGAAAGAATTTAAGAACCTGTCACAAAAGCAGGCTGGGGGAGGGGGAGGGAATTTGGGGACATAGGTGGTGGGAAATGGGCACTGGTGGAGGGATGGTCCACTGGTGCTGGAACATTGTATGACCGAAACCCCAAATATGGACATCTTATGAACATCTTTGTAACTGTATATCTCACTGTGGTATAATAAAATATTTAAAAAAAGAAAAAAATAAGTTAGTGACGTCTTACCTCCAGAGAATCATCGGCGTTCTCCATCCAACAGTCTGTCCAGGTGGCTACCACCAAGAATCCGGTGGAGCAAAGGGCAAAGAAGCAAGCAACATACTGGAGAAGATCCCTCATCCCCGACGAGCCGGTGGTGGGCAGTTGCCAGTTGTGAATTTGCTCAGGCAGCTGGAATGAGGTCAGCCTTCTGCGCTTCTGGTACCTGAGGGTGTGAAAACACGGCACCTTTACTCCCCAACTCCATTGCTGGTGTCTTCAGTTGTTGTTAGAGTAATACAAGGAAGCTATAACTCACAGAGGGGTTCTGGAGGTCATCATCAAAGCAACCAACTTCCAATCAGAAACCACCGGAGTGAAAGAACTGAAGAAGCTTGGTGTGAGGAAGGAAGGGGCTTAGAGATTTTTTTTTTTTTTGCCTAGACTGTAAATGAATGAGATGATGGTCTCTTTTGTGACCCAGCCAGGATGGAGAGGAGGAAGAAGGGTCACAGCCGGTGCTGACGCCTGTAAACTGATCTTTCTCAGGGCCTCCGGGGAAAGTGAGCTATTTGACTCCCCATCCCTTGCTGTAAGGAGGCTGCACGGTTGGTTGAGTGCTATTTTATGATTCGGACTATTTTAATATTCGTTGACTACCTTAGACAGACAGGCCATTGGTGAAACTATGCTAAACAAGTGTTGCTCAAGGGAGTTTGCATTCCAAAGGGTTGGACTGAACAGCTCCAGGTAGGGTTTCCAGCACCTGGGCCCAGCTTCAACAACTGCTCCCAGCTTTAAGCACACAGGTTGTTCAGGGAGAGCATTGGTAACCTCACAGCTGCTGAGTCTGCCACTATTGATCAGGACGGTTGAGCTCAGGTTTTAATTAAGTGCTGATAGCAATACAGTTTTCACAAGGTATTTGTGAGAATTAAATCATACTGTGTCCGTAAAGCACTAAGAATATTTCCTGGCATCGATACCTAGATGGTAAATACAGATATGGCCAAGAATTTTCTATGTGTCTATTTTTCCTCCATTGTCTGATGTTTGAAAAGATGCCTGAAATACGGTTTATGTTAGAAAAAAGATACTTAGGAAGGAATATTTTTTATGTAGAAAGGACAACAAACTGGAGATGAGTCTGTATGTAAAAAAGATAATCATATTTTTGTATTCATATTCCATGAATTATGGTCATTTAAGAATACTTGAGAGCACCAGACACAATTTACTGTTTTCAGGTACATTTCTGTATCCAAAACCTTAAATTTCAAGAGATAATAATAAAAAGTTGGGGCGGAGCGATAGCCCAGAGGGTAGGGCGTTTGCCTTGCACGCGGCCAGCCTGTGCCAGTCTGGGTTCGATCCCCAGCATCCCATATGGTCCCCCGAGCACCGCCAGGAGTAATTCCTGAGTGCGGAGCCAGGAGTAGCTCCTGAGCATTGCCGGGGTGTGACCCAAAAAAGCAAAAAATAAATAAATAAATAAATAAATGAGAATAAATAAATAAATAAATAAATAAATATAATAATAAAAAAGTTTTTCTCATACTTTAAATGCAAATCAAACTTCAAATAAATAGGTGTGGTGGAGAGAGAGAGACTGAGAGTGAGGGGCAGGAAAGAGGGTGATAAATATATTTTTTCTAAGGGCCGGAGCGATAGTCCAGCGGGTAGGGCGTTTGCCTTGCACGTGGCCGGACCATGCCGGCCCGGGTTCAATCCCAGGCATCCCATATGGTCCCCGAGCACCGCCAGGAGTAATTCCTGAGTGCAGAGCCAGGAGTAACCCCTGAGCATTGCCGGGTGTGACCCCCAAAAAAGCAAAAAATATATATATTTTTCTAGATGGAATCACTTTTCTACAAAGTGATTTTAGTAATGCTCATGAAGGCATTCATTTTTATTCATTGAATGGTAATTTAGTTATAGTCTTTATTATAAAAGTCTAAATTAGTGTGGATAAAGTTTCTCAACATCAAAATTCTATCCTCGTGACTCAAATTTGTTTTCTAATTTTAGTTAATTTTAGTCAAACAGAAAAAACAAATAACACATATAAAATCTGGATATAAAAGCATCCATGGAATAAACACTCACTTATGATCATCAAAGAGAATATTTATGCCAATAACAGTTTAGGAGGAGCTTTACAGAGGTGTTTAATTCTCATAATTCTCCTATATTTTAGTAAATACTGAAGAAGTGTGTATTTGTAAAGTGCCTCTTTCAAGGTTTAAAGCAGTAACAATGCATGCATGCTGCTTTGGTGAGTCATAAGTGAATCTTTCCCTAAGCCCTAAAATCTAAAATTCTCATATGCTGCTGACCAAGGGGAGGAAACCGATTCCAAAAACACAGACCCGCTACGGGAAATGCCCTGAACCTGACTTCCTGCCTCCCATGCAGGGTTGTTTCACTGTGTGCTCTTACTGCTCACAGTGGACCCTCTGCCCCGGGCAGTGCTCTGCAACTTCTAAAGCAGCTTATTGCAAAAGCGTACCTACTGCTCTTCCTTCAGTAATTCAGACTTAAAAAAATACTGAGAATGGAGGCCAAGAGTTCACACTTTAACTATAATTTGTCTGAATTCTGATTTTGAGATAGTCGTTTTGAAGAATATACATCTCTCAAAGAAGAGAGGTGCACAAATTGTTCGGAACCAGAGATACTTCAAATAATGGACAAAGTTTTGGAAAGATGAATATTAGAATCCCATCTTTAACTCTAAAACTGTTTCATGAACACAATTTTAAATACACCAATGTACTTAAAAAGCTGCACTTAAGAGTTTTCCTGACCTATGGCTGGATCTCAAAAAATATGCCTAAGAGATTTTAATACACACAGCCGCCATATGCATGGAAGAGAAAAGAAGTTAGATTCCCTGTTTCTGACCTATCCCCAGCCTCCTGGGATAGAAATGGAAGTGTTAGCAGGATCATCTGCGCTTTTCCAAGGCTTGTTGTTCTGCCGGATCCCGAATATGCACATCTTGGTTAACTATATGCACTGGGTTCACAGTTGCCAAATTCTTTCACTTAGGCTTGCTGAAGTCTTTGAGCCACCCGGAGAAGAAAGTGGTGCCCTCGGTCTGCGACACTAGGTGCTGGCCCCTGAAAGACCTAAAAAGCGTTAAGTTGCAAACTGCAATAGTCTCTCTTCTGCCTGTAGGTGGCAGCAGCTCTGCATTTTCGATTGAGGAAAGGGCAGTTATTTTTTGTACTTATTTCTCCTAGGGCCATAAACTGTTCTACTATAGGCTTTGCAATAAGGTGGATATTTAGAAGCACTGAGCTGATTTATAACAGGATTTAAAAAAAAACTTTCTAATTTGTATTTGATCAATGCTTATTGAAAAAAGCTCACAATAAATTCAGTTAGTGGTTATAATTAAACAGCAAAGTAAATCTGGTTAAATGTTTGGATCCCAGAGTCAAAAAGAACTGAGCTTGCTTTAAACCACTTAACATGTTCTAAGCTCTTTTGATACTGTATCACTGTCACTGTCACTGTCTTCCCGTTCATCATCTATTTGCTTGGGGCCCCAGTAACATCTCCATATGTCCTGTCTCATGCTAGTAGAGCCCAAGGGCATCTGCTTGCTCCAGGAACATAAAGAGCCTCAAACCATTCCCTCAGGTCATGGGAATGAGATCTATAAATGTTACTGGTATTTGGCATATCAAATATGACTGTGTTTGATACTGTGCTCAATAAAAATACGGAGATTCTGAGTTCCAAGAGGGTAGGTTGAAAAGGTCTTAATACAGTGCCAAGAATATCATAAAGATCAGTACAACATAACTCCACTTTTATCCATTTTACTTTTCTTTTGGGGCTACACGCAGTCATGCTCAGGACTGCCCTGGGCTCTGTGTCAAGGATTATTCTTGGCGGGACTGGGGCGCTATATGTAATGCTGGGGATCAAGTCCAGGTCAGCTGTATGCAAGGCCAGGGCCTTACCTGCTCTACTAGCTCCAACCCAGCGCCTCTTATTTTTGAGCCATGTTCTATTAAATCCCATATGTGCATATTAATGTGTGCTTCCATATATAAAATATAGAAATGTATATATCTATTTGAATTTTATGATCTACTACAATTTAGTAAATAGGACACACAAATTATTACTATAGTGTAATTAGAGACATATATTTTTTAAGATATTTTATTATGCCACCGTGAGATATACCATTACAAAGATGTTCATACTTGGGTTTTGGTCATACAATGTTCTAGCCCCCTTCCCTCCACCAGTGCCCATCTCCACCACCAATGTCCCCAATTCCCTCCCCCTTCACCCAGCCTGCCTCTGTGGCAGGTTCTTTATCTTCCCCCTCTCTTTCTCTCTCTCTATTTTCCTTCCGTTCCACATTGTGGATTGCAATACATACATTAAGTGGGTATTATGTGTATTTTTTGCCTGTATTTAATGCTCATTTCTAGGTTGGTATTAGCCCTTTGGACAATTATTAGAACACTGTTCCATTCTCTGTCTTACCTATCCTCTGACTGCTACACATTTGTGATAATTTCCACCTCTTACAAGACCCCTGATCCATGTTCCACCTGACCTTGGATATTGGTATCATAATATGTACATACATATATTTAAGAGACATATTTTAATAGCTTAAGCATTTTATTGTTATTATTTCAGACTTCATCTATAAATGAACTTTGAATAAAATCAAATCAGATTTCATTGCACTATCCAAATGAAAAGGCTGACCAATGTTTATTTTTTTTAAAAAAGACAATTAAAATGTGTCCTTTTTTCATTTTTTGTATGTATAAGTCGGAATTTCCTTCCTGTGTTTTAATCAAAACAGCTGATCACAATAGACAGATTGATTACAAGAAGAGGCATGGTGATTCTACTGTCCTCTATTAAGCCACGTGGTGTTTTGCTTTTGTAGTCTCTGCTCAATCAAAAGCCATTTGGCTGGACTAACTTCCCACTGCCCCTTGGATAAAATCTTGGTAAGTGTCATGACATTTCTGTCACTGTTGGGTAATAGAAATTCTTTCACTTGTTCCCATGCACAGAGACACAGCCTCATTCCAGTGATGTGAATACCTGTACTCTGTTCTGATGCAGCCATGTAGTCACTCTGTGTCATGCTCACCTCTGAGCAATGCCAGTTTCTACCCTACAGATTTAGTTCAGCCTAAGCATACATCAGTCCATTATATCTCTCCTGATTCATGAAACAATTATCAGAATTCTGGATCAGAGGAGTTCACTTCTATCAATTGTATCACTTGTCTTCCCGTTGATCATTGATTTGCTAGAGCAGGCACCAGTAGCATCTCCAGATGTCCTGTCACATACTAGTGTAGCCCAAGGGCATCTGATAGCTCCAGGAACATAAAGGGCCTCAAACCATTCCATCAGGGCACGGGAATGAGGTCTATAATTGTTACTGGTATTTGGCATATCAAATATGACACAGGTAGCTTGCCAGCACTGCCATGACAGAGGAGTTAAAACTATAAATATTTAAAGGGCTTAAAGTACAAGAAATTCATCCCCCGCCTGCCCCAAGTTCTTTGGTGACAAGAAAGTAGGATTCAATACTTAACACTAACACTCTCTATTACACTCCAATCACACGCCGATCCTGGATGTAGCCGTTTTTGGGGACCTAGTCTAATTTTCTTTTGTTTTTGTCTGGGAATGGTCACTCAGGGTAGAGATAGTTGATCCATTAAAAATTAGAAAACTGACACTGGTTCTCAGTCTCCTTTTTGCAGTTCTTTCTGAGGTCTCTAGGCTCATTTTGGAATGTAATAATTTTTTGTTCATTGACATCAGTGGGAACAGACTCAAAAGGTTCCAGTTGAAAACATGAGTAAGAGCCAAATGTTAGGCTTGAGCTAGAGTAGATTTCATCTTGGCCCAACCACCCCTGCATTTGCCGTGTCTTTTTTTAGTACCACCATGTAAAATAATCTTGATTCCGTGTAGTAGACACTACTCAATTTAGTCAATTTAATAACGACATTGGGAACCATCTAATATTAGATGTGGTAGAAAGAAGTTGGGACAAACATCACTTAAATCAAAATTTAAAAGAGGGATTGGAAAGACGGTACTGTAGGAAGCGTGCTCAGATTTGCCTGCAGCTGACCCAGGTTAGATACACAGCATCACATCAGTCCCCGAGCACTGATATGTTCCACTCCTTCCTCCAAATGAGTCAATCTATATGTAGGAGACATTAAACATGACAGGAAGGATAATCCTTCCAGGAAGCTTCAGAGGACATAATTGAAGAATATTACAAAACACAAAAAGGCACAATTATGTTCATAGAAGGAAGAATGTTTCATTAGGATAAATGAAAAAATCACGTGGTTGTGTTTCTTAACATGAAAGATGTTCCAATGAGGAAGAATGAACATGTATAACGATTAAGGTAGGGTGGGAACGTTGAACTTTCCAATGTGGAGAATGCTTAAAGAGCACAGACTTCTGGAAAATGTATGCCTTTAATCCATCTCTAACCTTGCATAAAGTTTAAATCTTAGAGCAGCCAAACCTCAGGGGCTACTAGTGAATCATACATCAAAGCTCACACCTTAGATTCGCCAGTAATGCCCATCGGATTACTCATTCTGTAACTTATTTCACCAGAAAAACAAAGCATTCTTCATGGCACAATGCAACTAAGCCCTGGTACTTCGGGTGAACTGCGGTGGAATAAACCTGGTGCCAAAGGTTAGTTTACTTCCGTTGAGTTAAAAGGTAACTAAGAAGCCCTCCTAATAGGAAACTTTCCTCTCCAGCGACTGCACCCTCCCTCACGCCTCCTCATGCTCACTATATGTTCCATCTCCTAAATTGGACATTTTTTAATTGACTGGAGTACATTCAGTTGACCATTGCTAATATTTTCCTCACTGCTGCACAGCAATTTCCTTTTGTTTTCTCATCATGTGTATAAATTTTCTCTTGGGAAGTCTGTTTTTGCCTTTGTCCTTACTGCATGTCACATCACTAAGGGATGAGTTTAGTAGAAGCACAGTATAAGTAAAAAGTATAATATAAACTACTTGATGTGAATTTTTATCTGTACTTTATTTTTTTGTTTGCTTTTTTGGGTCACACCCGGCGATGCTCAGGGGTTACTCCTGGCGATGCTTGGCGGACCATATGGGATGCCGGGGGATCGAACCTGGGCCAGCACAGGCCGGCCGCGTGCAAGGCATAAGCCCTACCCGCTGGGCTATCGCTCCGGCCCCTTATCTGTACTTTAAATGCCCAGGACTGTTAAGCACAATTATTGAATCATTGCAGAAATCCCTCTCTAAGTACTTTTGTCTAAGAATTTAGGGGCTGGAAACAGAATAGGGGGAAGATGCTTCTTTTGCATATGGCTGACCCCAGTTCCATCTTATGTACAATATATGGTCCTTAAGCCCTGCCAAGAGTGATTCCTGAGCACAGAGCAAGGACTAATCCCTGAGCACAAATGACCATCATAAAAAAGAAGAAATTAAGTTCCCATGCAAAGACAGTGTGATGAGCTTTCTTTTATTTAAGCATCAATAAATATATATTAAATGAATTAATTAAATGTTGAATAAATACTTGAGTCACTTGATTAGTTCCATGTGCAATACAACATGCTAAGGAGTAGAAACTTCCAAGAGCAAAAAATACTCGAGCCAAGGGAGAGTATTCATTAATGCATATACCTTTAAAAGTTGTTTTCTGTCACTCTGTCAGATAGAATTTAAGTTTATTGTAGGCATTATAAAAAGACTCCTCTAAGTTACAGTATAAATATGAGTACAATATGTTTATTTATATTTTATACCCAGAAGTCAGGGGAGTTAGAAAACACTGGGTTAAAAACCTTGCTCTAATGTATGTTCTGTAGTCCATAGTCTGGAGGGAAAGGAAAAGAGAAAGAGAGAGACACGGAAAGAGATAAAGAACCTGCCATGGAGGAGGGCTGGGGGAGGGGGAGGGAACCGGGACGTTGGTGGTGGGAGATGGGCACTGGTGGCTGGATGGGTGCTGGGACACTGTATGACCAAAACCCAAATATGAACTTTTTAATTGTATATCTTTGTAATTGTAAAAATAAAAAATTAATTAAAAAAACCTTGCTCTACTGCAAATTACACACACATACACACATGCATACACCCATATGTGATACACTGTGATACAATGTGATACCCTGGGGAATTGGTCATCCTAAATGGGTTGTTCATGGAATTAAGAGACCAATGCCACCTAATGAAGCACAGCCAACTGGCATGGTGGTTCACCTAAGAACAGAGAATGTGGTGCTACTCTGGCTAAGGATGTGGCACTACAGGTGGCACCAGAAACTACCAGGTATCCCTGGTGGAGACACAGAAACTTTTCAGGACCTACACCTGGTGAAGTGCAGGAGACTGTGTGTGGCTGGGGATTGAGAGCTGGTTGGAATTAGACAGTCCTCTGCTTTAATCCCTCCTCTATCTCCTCAGCCTCTGAGTTTTTAGGTTGTATTGTATAGTGGCAGGTAATATGGAACTTTACTAATTATCTAGTAAATTTTATCATTTAAGATATTCTATCTAGGGGTCAGAGTGACAGCACAGCAGGGAGGCATTTGCCTTACACCTGGTGGACCAGAGTTTGATCCCGGCATCCCATATGGTCCCCCAAGCACTGCCAGGAGTAATTCCTGAGTGCAGAGCCAGGAGAAAGCCCTGAGCATCGTTGGTTGTGACCCTAAAAGAAAAAAAAAGTCTATCTAACAGATTTAAAACAAAAATTTCTACTGTTTCACAAGTGTAAAGAATCTATGTAACAATTTTAGTGAAGTTGGTTTAATTTGTTTTTTTTGTTTTTTTTGGGTCACACCCAGCAATGTGCATGTGTTACACCTGGCTCTGCACTCAGGAATTGCTCATGGTGGTGCTCTGAGGAAAATACGGGATGCCTCCTGGAAAATCTGGGTCAGCCATATGCAAGGCAAATGCCAAACCCAGCTGTACTATAGCTCTGACCCCTCGTTCACATTTATGCTATTTCTGTTGCAGTAAAGTAAAAATTGTAAATGTGTTGTATCACTATTTCACAAAATTGGGGGCAGTGGGAATCAATGTAACTTACTTACCCAACATGACAAAGAGAAAAGTAGTAGACCCAGGGTTTGATCCAGGATAATCAAAGCAGAAAAACAGGCAACCATCCAATGGAAACCGTGAAGCCAATGGAGATGAGTCAGGAAGTGGAAGCCTTCCCAAGAACAATAAAGCCTACGCAAATTTAACAAAGGTTTATGAACAAGCTTTTATTCCCCCTCTTACCAACTCCAGATCCTCAGTTCTTAAGATTTGAAAGTTTGAACCATAAAGATTCAGTCCTGGGATCCCAATCACTACTAATAAATAGAGTGGAGTCAGGACCTAGAACTCGCAGTTCTGGTACTAAGGCTAGCTCTCTGTTGAAACTGCAACACAAGTCACTTTTGTGTTTATCAGTGAAATTGCTGCAACCAATCTACCCTTAGGGACGTAGGGAAATTTAATGACATCATTCACAAAGGGTAAAAGACTTGTTTCTTATATATGTTGAAATACTGTGAAGTTCTACTCTTCCTCAGAAAGAGCTTGTACTCATATCTCTTCTTTCATGTCCCAAACCTACATGATAAATCTTTTTATCAAGGAAAATGAAACAGCAATTAGAAATCTGCTCAAACACAAAAGCCCAGGTCCAGTTGGATTCACTAATGAATTGTACCAAACCTTTAAAGAGGACCTACTGCCTGTCCTTTTCAAGCTCTTCCAGGAAATAGAAGAAACAGAAACATTCCCAAACAGCTTCTACAAGGCACATACAAATCACCCTGATAACCAAAGCAGGGAGAGAAAACACAAAGAAAGAAAATTACAGACTAATCTCCCTGATGAACACAGATGCTACGATCTTCAAAAAATACTAGCAAACAGAATCCAAAGACTCACTTGTATCACTTGTATCACTTGTCATCCCATTGATCATTGATTTGCTCGAGCTGGCACCAGTAGCATCTCCATATGTCCTGTCACATGCTAGTATAGCCCAAGGGCACTGCTTGCTCTAGGAACATGAAGAGCCTCAAACCATTACTTTAGGTCATGGAAATGAGGTCTATAATTGTCAAATACATTGGCAGCTTGCCAGGCTCTGCCGTGCTGGTGGGATATATATACAATATATATATATATATATATATATATATATATATATATATATATATACATATATATACACAAAATATATATGTATATATTTTTAAATTTGAATATATATACATATATAATATTGATGAATCCCCACCATCACAAAACCCACAAAACTATATCTAATGGTTCCTCCATAGCATGACTCAAAAGTTAATTACGACCTGACACTGATGACCTGGAAAGAGGTTTCCCAAGTGTCAGTCTAGGCAAGTAACTAATTTCTTTGTTTCTATATAAATCTGGATATAGTAGAATATACTTTATCAGGTTATTGTGATCAACACAAGATAATGTATGAACAGAGCTTTACTCATTACCTGGCAACAACCAAGTCTTGATAAATGCTATCTGAATGTTATGTAAAATGGTATGAAATTGCTGGTATTTGACAATCTTGGCCTCCAACAATGAAAATGTTATATAATCTTCCCTCTACTCTCATGACTCAGCCTTCTGAGTTCACTTGGTTGTGTTAAACACCTTCCTCCACCTGTTTCCCTTTACTGCACTAACTGCCTTGTAGTCTTAGTGCATGTAGGAGTGCATATATCCTCACACATATGTGGTCACTTATAACTCCCCTCTTGGCTGTGTAGCATTTTACAGTTTTGAACTTAATCGCTTGTTCTCATCTTCCTAACTAGACCACGGAAAAACTTCAGAGTAGTGATAGTATCTTATGGTCTTCGGAGCCCTGCAGGAGTGACATCTAAGCACAGGGTCAGGAGTATGCTTAGATTCCCTTGGTTGGGGCCCCAAACAAAAATAAACACCTCCCCCCCCAAAACAAAAAATAAACTTAAATTTTGAGATCAATTCTGAATCTATTAAAAACATAATTTTGTTCTCTTTTCAGATTTTAGAGCAGCATATCAAATACGACATGGGTAGCTTGCCAGGCTCTGCCGTGATTACTTATTTAGTATTTTCAAATGTGGAAAATATGCAAAGGAAAATATGCCAAGTACCAGTAGCTATCAAATATAACTAGTAATGTTTGATATGCCAAATACCAGTAACTATTATAGACCTCATTCCCACGACGTGATGGAATGGTTTGAGGCTCTTTATGTTCCTGGAGCAAGCAGATGCCCTTGGGCTCTACTAGCATGAGACAAACATATGGAGATATTACTGGTGCCCGCTCGAGCAAATCGATGATAAACGGGAAGACAGTGACACAGTGATAGGAAAAATAAAGTCATGAAATTTCCCTATAAATGGATGAATATAGAGAGGAACATGTTGAGTGAAATTAGTCAGAAGGAAAAGAACAGTTATAGAATGACAGCATTTATTTGCATGACATAACATATATATGTATATATATATATATATATATATATATATATGTATTATAAATGTATTATGATACCAAAGTCCAAGTCAGGTGAAGTGTAGATCAGGTGAAGCGTAGATCTTGTCAAAAGTGGAAATTACCACAATCATGTGGAGTCAGAGGTTAGGTAACACAGAGAAGGGACCAATGTGCTAATAATTTCGAAAGGACTGAGCATTTAACACAGGCAAAATGATACATATGATAGCCTCTATCTGTATATATTACAATCCACAATATGTAAGAGAAAGAAGAGAGAAAGAGAAAGAGAGAAAAGAGGTAAGGAATCTGTCATAGAGGCAGGTCAGGGGTGGGGAGGGAATTGGGGACATTGGTGTTGGGAAATCGACACTGGTGGAGGAATGGGTGCTGGAACACTGTATGACCCCAAACATGAACATCTTTGTAATTATATCTCATGGTGGTATAATAAAATATTAGTTAAAAAAAAGTTCCAACACCAAAAAAAAAGAAGCTTATTGAATGATAGCACAGTTGGTAGGACATTTGTTTGCATGCACCCAACCAAATCTGCCAGCCCAAACTCGACATGATGCCCAGAGTCTATCAGAAGTAATCCCTGAGCAGAGTTAGGAGTAAACCCTGAAGATCTCCTGGTGGGCCCCAAACCCTGCCCCACCGAAAGAAGATAGAAACTAAATGTTATCTTCCTCTGAGTGAACTCTGATGTCCCCATGTGTATGCAATCTCTTGATTTAACATTAGCTTTAAAATTATATTGTTTCTTTATTATAATGAAATAATAATTATAAATATTTATTGAGGTCAAAAGAGGGGTTCGACAGGGTGATACCATTTCACCAAAACTCTTCAGCTCCACCCTCGAGAACATCATGCTACAGTTAGAATGGGAAGGAATGGGAGTGAAGATAGATGATCGGCAACTACACCACCTCCGCTTCGCTGATGACATCATTCTAATAACACCAAACATTAGCCAAGCGGCACAAATGCTGGCTGACTTTGACTTTGACCGAGAATGTGGAAAGATAGGTCTACAGCTGAATCTAAAGAAAACTATGTTTATGACAAATGAACTAGCTCCAGAGGCCCCATTCACTCTCAATGGAACAGACATCTATGAATGCAGCAGTTACGTGTACCTAGGTCAAGAAGTCAACATGATGAACGACCTAAAACCTGAGCTGTACAGGAGGAAGAGAGCTGCATGGAATGCCTTCAAAGGTATCAAAGAAATAACTAAAAGGACAAAGAACTTCTGGCTCTGGGCACTTCTCTTTGACTCCACCGTTCTCCCTGCATTAACATAAACCTCAGAGACCTGGGCCCTACGAAAGCAGGATGAGAATGCCATTCGGGTCTCCCAGAGAGGAATCGAAAGAGCTATGCTTGGAATATCACGCCTCACTCAAGTGAGAGAAGGAATCCGGAGCTCTGACCTCCGCCGTTATTCCGGAATCAGGGATGCTGTCTCATTTGCCAAGGCATCAAAAAATCAGATGGGCTGGACATGTAATGCGATTTGGAGACGACCGCTGGACTAGAGCCATTACTGACTGGATCCCACGGGATGTCAAAAGGTCACGTGACCACCCACCTACAAGATGGACAGACTTCCTTGCCAAGACCCTGAAGGAACGGTTAGAAGCCCTTCATATTCCTGAATCAACCAGATGCCATTGGGCTACATTGGCACGTGATTGGGTCCAATGGAAATGTTACTGGCGCCCGCTAGAGCAAATCGCTGAATAAAGGGATTCAAGTAATTAAGTGATCAAGTGATTTATTGAGGGCTTATTTCATGTTCTGACCTGAACTAAAAGTTTATTCTCTTCATTTTTATAAAGCTTAAGGTAGTGATTTGCTATTATATACACACATCTTTTGAATGAGAAAACATTAAGTGTGATCATTTTAATTTTCTCAGTTTGTACAAGTAAACGATATTACTTTGGTCTCACTGATTCTTAAGAATGTGGTTAGAGTGCCATTAGACAGTATATACTTCCACCTTGCATTATAACCATATAATAGTTCCAACACTTTAATGGAAAATTATACAGTTTTAACATTTCCTGAAGCTGAGCAGTGTTCGATTATGAATATACACTGCACTTCCTTATCAGTCATCTTTTCTTGGGCTTTTAGATTGTTTCCAGATCTTGACAATTGTGAATAGAGATGCAAAGAACATAGGAATACAAGTGTTTTTTTGAATTAGAATTTTAGTCTAGACACCTAGAAGTGGAATCTATGGGTCTAAGGAAACTTTAAACAGATGATTGAAATAATATCTTTTGGTGGTGATTTTTTTAAATAAAAGTCTAAGCACATTTCACTAAATAATGTATTGATGGGGATAAAACAAACTAAATGTAATTAAGCTCAGTGGAAAATTTTATGATGAAAGAAGGAAACCATTTAACCCCTTCATTTTAGTGTAGAGTTTCAACATCAAGCTTAAACTTTGATAAAACAGAATGTTGTCTTGGAATTAAATGCATCAGCTGTTATTTCTTGTTGTCTCCTTTAACCCATTGTATACTCACTGTTCATTTTTAAATTTCTGTAATTCTCTCAGATGTGAAATGTAATGATATACATCCATGTAATAACAAAGGGCCAATAGACGTGATCTAAACACGTGAGTTGGGCTCCCAGGAGGACAGATAGGTTTTGGGAGTGGGCCCATCACCTCTGGGTGGCCCCAGAAGCAGCCGGATGAGACTCGCCCACCACAGTAGCTGCCATTTTCACTGGACGCTGCAGCACATCAGAACCCGCCCAGGAGAGATGTTGATCTCAAGATCAGATTAACAGAGGAGCTGAGTTCGAGGCCAGGTAGGCAGCTCCCAGAAGTGGAAGTCACTGGGCATTAGTCAGATGGAGCTGGGGCCACCCTTTTCCCCTCTTTATCTTGTTCCAGAGCCCTTGGCCCCACCCAGGAACTGCCCCAGGGAAACCAGCCATAGAATGCAGAGCCTCAGAGACAACAGGGACAGCTGTCACTTAGCTCTCCCTAGCTCAACTGACCATGAGGCTCCCTAAGTCCATCAAGCTAGTGGAACCAATCATGTCCTAGAATATACTACATTCCACGATGCGTAGGAAAGGTAGGCTGAGGAGGAGAGATAGAGAGAAAGGAGGTACAGAACCCTCCATAGAGGTAGCCTGGAGGAGGGGGAGGGAGGTCAGTATATTGGTGATGGGAGACCTGCATGGGTGGAGGGATGGGTGTTGGAACACTGTAGAATCAAAACTCAAGCATGAGCAGCTTGTAATTGTATGTCTAAAGGTGGTGTAATAAAATAATAATTAAAAAACAAGTGATTTGGGATGTGTGTATGTAGGGGGGAGACTCATGGGGGAAGGGGAGAAAGAGTGTTGAAAGGGAGGGATTTTGAGATTCTTGGGATAGGGAAGTAGGTATGCCTGTGATGAGTGTGGTGGTGGAAATACATGCATGTTAAGTCATGGTTGATGGTACTATAAATCACAGAAACTTAAACAATATTTTAAAGTTTTTAGTAAAGATTTGTATCATTATTGATGGGAATCAAATGCAATCACTTAACATGGGATGCAAAGCCATTTCCAGCCTGACCCTTCCTAGCTTTACTATATTCATCTTTTATGATTCCCTAACATGCATATAGTTTCATTGAGCCTAGAAGAGGGAAAAGTCCTTCCATCTTTTCTGGAATAAACTGCCCTTTTCCTTTTTTTATCACACTCTGATCCTCTACCCTTTCTAAATCAGGCCACATTATCTCCAGACTGACTCATTCTAAAGTCTCTGTAATGTCACTCTCACCTATATAGTTGATATCTAAAAGCAAATACCATGAGATAAAGGTTTCTAAGTATCCATGATTCTTGAAATATCTGGGAGAATCTATGAAGTCACTTACAAGATGATTCCTCTGAGCCTACACATCCTGATTACATAATTTATCCAACTGTAGTTGACTGTGTCTCTTCTCAACATGTTGGGTGACTTTATGGAAAAGATTAAATTTTCATTTCTATGAGACCAGCCAGCAGCCAGGATAAGATCAGTGATACAGTTAGATGAAATACATGAATGGAGTTGGGAAATTATCAGATTCTTTGCTTAAATTGATTTCTCTGCTTACAACATGAGCATGTCTATTCTTTTGATAAGCTTGTCAAATCCACTTGATTAACCTTTCTAACTCAAAGGAAAATTTTTTTTCTTTTTTTCTGTGTAACATTTTATCACTGTCACTGTCACTGTCTTCCCGCTCATCATTTCCTCGAGCGGGCACCAATAACATCTCCATAAGACCTGTCTCATGCAAGTAGAGCCCCAGGGCACCTGCTTGCTCCAGGAACATAAAGAGCCTCAAACCATTCCATCAGGTCATGGGAATGAGGTCTATAATTGTTACTGGTATCTGGCATATCAAGTATGACACGGGTAGCTTGCCAGGCTCTGCCGTGTGGGTAGCATACTCTTGTAGTCATCTCAAAATCCAGAATTTATTGATGAACCATGCAGCCACTTTCGCTGTGCGAGCCGGGCTGTGATAAGGTGGTCTGCTGGGTGGAGTTCTGATGAGGAGGAAGTCCGGATGTGGAAAATGGAGGTCCTCATGGAGTGGGGGTCGTCTGGCCTGTTGTGAGGCTCTGCTGGGGTGGCGGGCCAGGGATAGAATCTGCCATCCCTCCAGTAACACTTTATAGCTAGGAAAATTCATGTATTTGCGCATTAGTTTTCTTTTTCACAAGATTTATTTTCCTGCAACTTAATTATTCCCTTCTTTGGTCACTAAATTTATGTTTTGCTTTAAGAGCCACACCCAGTGGTGCTCATGGCCTTCTTTGCTCTCTGTAGTCAGGAATAACTCCTGGTAGTGCTAGGAGGACCATTTCAGGTGCCAGGGAGTAAACTCTGGTTAGCAACATGCAAGACAAGCACCCTGTTCAATGTACCATTCTTATCTCAAATATGAGCTTAGCCTTTTGAGTTCTTAAACATGGAAGGGAGCTACCAAGTACTTTTCAATTCTGTGATTCAGCTAGAATTCAAATACCTTATTTATACATTTTATACTAAACCAAAATAAGATCTTTTTTCATTTTCTAATATTTTTGCAACTGAGATTTTCAGAGGACATTACTCATGGCTATAACATCACAGCATCTCATAAAAATATATGGAATAATCTTGAATTGATTTCAGATATGAAGACTATTTCCAGTAAAAAATTTGGGATCACTCTTAAACAAAGTTGTATGTGTATATGTGTGTCTTCAACAGAAGGAGAGATACAGTTTCACAAATTTAGTATAGAACATAACCAATACAAGAATTTCAATGGGTAGTATGAGCAAAATCAATTCATATATATGAATTATAGATGTTCCCTTAATCACAATAATTTAGCCCCAAAAAAAACCATTCTAACTTAAAAATGCATACACTTAATCCACAAAACATCAGAGCTTAACCTAGTCTTCTACAAATTCATTACACCCACGGAGCCTATAATTGTGCAATTACTATGAGTTTTCTCTGAAGAATAATTCTTTTCCTCTTAATTCTCTCCATAAAAAGAATACATAGATAGGTCTTCTGTATATCTTATGGGATGAAAAACACAAGACCCTGGCAATAAACCCTGGAGCCTATTGCCTTTTCTTTTATTAAAAAATTTAATTAAATCACGTGGATAGACCATTACAAAGCGGTTCGTGATTGGGTTTTAATCATACAGTATCCCAAAACCCATCACTCCACCAGTGCACATTTCCAAAAACCAGTGACCCCAAGTTTCCCTCACCCACCACTGCATCTATGGGCAGGCACTACTCTTGACTTTCTGTTCTTTCTCTCTTACTATCTCTCTCTCTCTCTCTCTCTCTCTCTCTGTCTGTCTGTCTGTCTTAGACTATCTTCTTAAGTCATTCATTGAGACTCCATATGAGGTCCTGGAAGTAAATGTGGGAGTCACAAATAGATCTAAAAATGTTTTATTATGAATTTATTTATGAACTATTCTTAGAAAGTGCTTGACTTCTTTACCATTTTATACTTGGGGTCATGTAAAATTTTGTCAGGGAAAAGGGGCTAGGGCAAAGAGATAGTACAGTGATTAAGGCGCTCGCCTTGTAGTCAGTGACTCTTGTTTGATTTCTAGCATCACATATTGTTATGTGAACACAAATTAAAGTGATTCCTGATCACAGGGACAAGGGTTAACCTCAAACATCACTGGATGTGGCCGCCAAACAATGAACAAATAAAATCCCCAAAGTAAAAGGGTTACAGATGGAATGCCATAAGTACTGTTGTAGTATGCAAATTATTTGCACTCATAGTATGTGTCTAATTGACTGATCAATGCTGTTGTCCAACGTCACAAGAGAGTGTTGTGATACATACTGCTAGCTGAGGAAAAGATCAAAATTCCAAACCGGTTTTAACTGAATACACATCATTCTTTCACCATAATAAAATCAAACAGTTAGTGGAACCATCACAATTTGGGTCTATAGACTGTAAACTCCACTTTGATCTTATAGCCTTTAAGGTACCTCACATAGAAACTACTGTCAGTAGTGCTCATCAATAAAGTACTTGAAAAAAGATGGTCATACTTCACAGTGTGAAATAATATATATATATATATATATATATATATATATATATACATAGTTACTGCTGAAACTATTGTTCTAGGTGAAACTATCTAAAATTAGCATATTACAACTACAGAGACAAATTTGGAGCTAGGATGATAAAAGAAATCAAAATAAGACTGAAAAATGGACAAGGATTGGAGAAGAAAGTGAACATGGCCAGTCAATAATTGAGTTAGAGCAACAGAATCTTGTAAACAATATAAAAACATTTGAGCATACACTTTGGATTAACTCAGAAATACTTTATTGGTAGAAGGAAGACTATGGGGAATCTGTAATCAACTGCAACTGCTGAGCAAGTTGCAGTTGTTCAATAGATAAAAGGTGAATAAATGCATAAATGAATGTTTGGTTTAATTTAACTTCAAATTTTAAGTGGTATCATGTCTATTCCTTAGGCACTTTTATATCCCTTTTGAGAAAACTTGTCAAAATCCTGTGAGTAAATAGACCGTACACACACACACACACACACACACACAAACACACACAAAACTTATTTCTTATGAAGGATGCCAACTAGGGAGAAGCCACCTGGAGACCCACCTGGAGAGATTTTACATACAAAACACATAGGTTGAAAGTTAATTTAGACAATATGTAGAGATACCTGTTTCAAACAAAAAATCTGAGAATTTTTTTTGAAAAGGCAAGACTCATCATCACTTACTTTCAGGATGAATACCAAACTCTACCCTGTTATCTGAAGCTTAGATAAATTACTGCTCCTCTCTGGAGCTCCTCCACTTCCTCTAAAGCAAAGTGGAATTAAAGGGAGAGAATTTGTGGAAGTGCATAAGTGCACAAATGGCCTTTGGCACTAAATCATTAAATGAAATTAACTTGTATCCATTTATTTTATGAAAGATAATCACGAAGGCCGGCCATCACCAGACATGCTTCACAAACATCTCTATTGTTTCGATTGGCTTTAGGCAATTCTTATTCCCTCACTATTTTTCTTTATACCCCACATGTGAAGAGATGTGTCTGTTGGAGTAACTTGAATCAGCTTGATATTCTCAAAATCCACCTTATTTAGTTGGCTTCTCCCTAGCTGGCATCCTTCATAGATGTAAGATTTCTTGAACCATCCTTACACCTGAAATATTTCTTCATATTTCTATCACGTGGGTTTCCTTTCGAATGAGTTCCTGCAATGAACAATGGCTTTCTATGGTGTAACCCTACTCAGATCTATAATAATGCAAAAGTCATAACTCTTACATTCTCAAGAGCCCGCGGGTTAAAGCAAAATTAAATGCCAACTCTGCAAAACAAAATGAAAACAGTGTAAATCCCTTGGTCAGTTAACATTTGCAAAAATGCTGTCAGTAAGTTATTAAGCAAATACTGTTTGTTTGACATTCAAGAGTTATGTGTGGAAGGAAAAGGTAGTGCTGCTTGTCATTTATCTGCAAAAGCATCTCACTAACTAGAATTCGAATATCCCCTTTGTATATACAAAAGTAATTGGGTTAGGTAAAGAAAGGACAGCAATGTAAAGATGATGCCTCATGACATCACAGAAGTTATCTTTAAAATTTCTTGTACACAAATGACCCATTCAGTAATAAAATATTTGATGTAAATATTAATCCTAATATCTAGACTTGGGATATTTTTCAACCTTTTAAATGTACCTTAATCTCCTACCTTTAATTTAAGGATGCTGGACCTGATTTTTTAAGTTATATTCTTATTAATGGTGCTTAAAAATGGAGCTAACGTAATATTTAAAATAACTATATATTTAAAAAAAACAAGCAATTACCTGGATCTAGCTAGAAAGTTGGAGTCTGAATCACTATCACTATCACTATCTTCCCGCTCATAATCAATTTGCTCTAGCGGGTACCAGTAACATCTCCATATGTTCTGTCTCATGCTAGTAGAGCCCAAGGGCATCTGCTTGCTCCAAGAACATAAAGAGTCTCAAACCATTATATTAGGTCATGGGAATGACTTAACATAATTGTTACTGGTATTTGGCAAATCAAATACGACACGGGTAGCTTGCCAGGCTTGCCGTGCGGGTGGCATACTCTTGTAGTCACCTCTAAATACATCATTTATTGATGAACCGGCCCAGGTATGCTGGAGTCTGAATAAAGTAGTAAACTCATAAATCTTACATGCTCACTTCCGGGTGTAATAAGTAAGCCACAGAGGGTTGTTTTCCAGATATCCTAAAGCAAGTCCTATCCTGTAGCTGTGTATTCAAATTTCAGGGCACTTGAAAGGGCAGGAAGAGAGGGAAAGAGACTGTCAGCGTGTTATTCTCTTATTTTATTTTTTCTTTTTTAAGGGAAGATGACAATTATTATTATTAGAAACATAAGTTTTTATTATTAGAAACATAAGTTCTCTCTTACATTTTTTTAAAAAATAGAAACACCATGAATTACAAAGTTGTAAAAGTTTTTAAGGTTAGAATTTCAGCCATACAATGCTCCATCCCTACACCAGTCTCCACTAGTCTCCTCTTACTTGGGGGCAGTTTCCTCCTGTCCCCAGCCTGCCTCTAGGGCAGGAACTTCCTCCTCCCTGCCCCTTTCTTTATTCTTTTAGGCTCTGAGGTTTACAATGCTGTCCCTGATTGGGTATGATGAATATCACTTTACCTCCTTTCAATACCACATCCTCCTCCAAGATGATTCCTTCCTCTACCAGTGTCCCCTCCCTGACCTATAACACTCCACCTCCAACCCCCTTAAGCTCCTTCTGTGTCCTCTCTAGCAGCCTTCCTACTGAAGATCACTTCACATCTCTATTGTTTCAATTGGCTTTAGGCAATTCTTACCCCTTACTATTTTTCTTTATACCCCACATGTGAAAGAGATGTGTCTGTTGGAGTAACATGACTCAGCTTGATATTCTCCAGATCCACCTTATTTAGTTGGCTTCTCCCTAGCTGGCATCCTTCATAAGATGTGAATATTTTGGGCCTAGAACAATTAATGAGATATGTGAACAATTTGCATACTTGACTGGTGTTTGGAGAGAAAACAGAAACCTTGAAGTTACCTCTGGTGACTGTGGTGAGTCCAGCTATTTCTTATGAAATATGCCATTCTGGATGACATAGTAACAAGAGTGGTTTAGTTTATTTTTTGGATATTTGAAGAATCTCATTATATTCAAATTATATGGTTATATAAAAATATATTTGAGAGAGAGAGTATAAAGCATAACTAAGACATAGTACGGCAAGTAAGGTGCTTGCTCTGCAATGAGCCAATCCAGGTACAATTCAAAGCACTCTATACATTTCTCCAAGTACAGCCATGAGTGATCCCTGAGCACAGAACCAGGAATAAACCCTCAATATCACCAAATGTGCACATTTGAAGATTCTTAGCCCATATGTTTTATGAAATTTTACATTAAAATGTGACTATTGTCATAGGTATCACTTGTATACTTGTATCACTTGTGTTCCGTTGTTCATCAATTTGCTTGAGCAGGTGCCAGTATAGTCTCCATTCATTGAGAATGAGGTCCATTATTGTTACTATTTTTGGCATATCAAGTATACCATGGGTAGTTTACCAGGCTCTGCCGTGGATTATCATAGGTAGGAGATAAGAATTTGCTGCTTTGGCAAATTCTGTGACACCTTGCAGCTAGAGGAACTTTATGGATGAGAATCAAGAAAACGGGTAAAAAAAATCTATAGAATAACAGTCTGGAGGACACAAATGTCAATTTCAAACCACTAGACTATTTTAATAATAATTTTTTTCTTATAGTGGCACAAGAATCAAACCCTCATCTCGTGTCTACAAGGTAAATACACTGCCAATGAGCCATATCCCTAGCCCAGTTTATTTTTGAGGGTAAAATATTTTACTGTCTTCAGCCTTATTTTCAAGGTGTAGAGAACTGAAAGGAATCCTCAGCTTTTAATTCCTTAAAAAGTCTTTCTGGTGAAGGGGGTGAAATACCAGCAGGGCTCAGGACTTACTTCTGGATCTGCAATCAGGAATCTCTCCAGGTGGGTCTCAGAGAACTATAAAGGGTGCCAAGGATTGAACCCCTGCTCAACTAAAAGAAGGGCAAATGCCCTACTGGCTTTACTACTACTCTGGTTTGGGGGGGGGGGGGGGGGGCGGGTGGGGGGGGGGGGGGGGGGCTCTTTTTTTTTTTTTTTTTTTTTTAAAGTCTTATTTTAAAGTGGAGTTTCTAATCCCCAGTTTGTCAAAGGAAAGTGAATGATGATAGAAGTGGAGCTGCCTCTTTTCATCACTAGAAGTGATAGTAGTGCAGGTTGAGGTGTAGCACTACCCCTGAAATACTTATCCAATCAGGATGTAGAATCAACAGGCTGGAGGTGGGATTTGGACACATATTAAAGGAGGCCAGCTCATGAGTTAGCCTCCTCTCTCTCTCTCTCTCTCTCTCTCTCTCTCTCTCTCTCTCTTTCAGAACAAACATGGACCCATGAGAACCCACCTCTCCACAGAGAGGAGATCAGGTAGGGCTGCATGCGACAGATCAGGGCTTAGTACAGTCGAGAATCTCAGGGCCAGACAGTGGCAGAACCAGACAGAGCTTGGACACCCAAGAGGGAATTAAGAGTTGGACCCAGGATTCTAACCCAGGCTCACGTAGCCATGGCTGGAGAGTAGGAAACCTCCTACATAACAGGGATTACATTACAGGAATTGATGGGTTGCCCAGCACTAGTTTGAACATAGAGATCCGGCCTACGTGGGCAGTTGTGGCAATCTCTGGGATACACAATCTAGAGAGAAGTGCAGGACAGGACCCAGCCAGCGTTCTCGGGAGGGGAGTAGACCGCATGGGACCAGACGAGGCCATCCTTCACCAGACAAGGCATCATGGGACAGGACCAGTGACTATGCGCATGGGAGGCGAGTATAGTACATGGGACAGGACAAGCAAGTCGTTCACAGGACCAGGCCACATTAGGGCCAGCACCTGGACATTGCTCACTGGTAACAGGAGAGACCTGGATATCTGCAGAGGGACTTGGAACCCTAAGTACAATAAAGTAACTTTCAATCTACTTGTTTAACACAATTCTCAAGAACCAAAAAGCACTGGAAAATCTGATTTCAGTAATAGAAGGTAGAACAAAAGGGCTGTGTTTTGAGATTCTAGGATATATTAATATACACAGTACAGACCTAGGCGCAAGAGTTGATTCAAGGGCTTATCTCGGTGGTCAGCCAAAGCTGAAAAGGCAAGTCTTGGTAAGCAGATTAGACGCAAGGCCCCTATATCAGGAAGCATGTCTTTGTGATGGCCAGCCTTTGTGATTCTCTTTCATAAAATAAATGGATACAAGTTAATTTGCATTTAATGATTTAGTGCCAAAGGCCATTTGTGCACTTATGCACTTCCACAAATGCTCTCCCTTTAATTCCACTTTGCTTTTGAGGAAGTGGATTTCCAGAGAGGAGCAGTAATTTATCTAAGCTTCAGATAACAGGGCGGAGTTTGGTATTCATCCTGAAAGTAAGTGGTGATGAGTCTTGCCTCTTAAAAAACAATTCTCAGATTTTTTTGTTTGAAATGGAAATCTCTACACATTGTCGAAATGAAAGACATATTTCTAATTTGAATTTAAGTAAAGTAAGACATTTCAGTAAAAGGAAGTCCAGTAAAGAGGTGAGATAAGTGAGTACTAAGGAAGCTAGGCACACCAAGAGCCCAATGATGCATTTCACACAGAATCAAATCCCTGAAGCCAAACAAGCCTTCTGAGCTAGGACAGAAAATCAGCCTGAAGAAACAACACAGAAATAAACTATTCCAGTGGTCATGGGCAAGCAGCTCTCCAGCCAGCCAAATAAATGTCCAGTCACACCTAGCAGGAAACGCATGGACTCCAATATGTCTAGGCTATAGCAACACAAAGAATTAGTGCTAGTAGGTAGACAGCAAAGAGAGTGAGTGAGATAGGATGGAGAACTCCAAGCAGTGTTACTAGAGTACCCTAATCCAGATACTCCAAGGCACTATCTTAATTTATGATAGTAAAAACAACACTCAAATTTTATAACACCTTACAATGTGCTGCAACTTGGCTAGCAAGTGCAGACCAGTCCCAGGTCATCAAACCACTGAGAGATTTCTGGCTTGTTTTGTGATCCTTATAATTTTTTGTTTGTTGTGCCACACCTAACAATACTCACCCTACTACCAAAGATTTTTTTCTGGGCTCACAGTTCATGATATTTAGGGGATCAGATGGAACTGGGGACTGAACCCATGCCTCTTGTGTGCTAAGCTTGTGCTCCAGACCATTCAGCTATCACTTCAACCCCGAATTAATTCCAACTTCTTCTTCTTTTACTTCTTTTTTTTAATGTGCAACAATAGTTATTATCAAACTCCACTTGCTGAGCCAGAGACCTTTGTGGTTTAGCAAAATCTTTTCCCTCACTTGTGTATTCTTCTTTTTCTTTTTGCATGCTGCGAATCAAACCATTACAAAACTTTGTCAAAATCACACCCACCAGCACTGTAACAGTTATATACTTTTTGTGTTAACCCAGTGGAAGAGGACAAATAAGGTCAGGACCTCAAAACCCATTATCCCTCACACACTTGGGAAGGAGAGTGGAAGGGAATAGAAAAGGTAAAAAAATCTAAAATCGCAAAAGGAAGTCAAAGAAAGACAGAGAGGAGGGTTGATCCCACTGGCCTCACTGCCAGTACTCCTAGAAGAACTGCTTTATCTTTTCTTTAAATATACACTTTACTCCAACCTTTGCAAGATACTTGCTTCCTTTACCTTCTCAAATGACTATTGGTTCGAACATGTTATGCTGATCATAAGATTTCTATAAAGAAAGCACAAGAATGAGAGAAAGGCTACACATGACCAAAATTTGAGCACCAGGACCGGGTGTATATATGCCTCGTGGCTGTGAAAATTGCAAAGGTTTGAAGTCAGATATTCAAGGTCTAAGTCAAAAGAGAGCAAAATGCTCACTACGGGTTATATTTGAACCTAAAAAATGCCATGCTCCACCCAGTGATGAACGAATCAGCAGCTTTATTTTGTAACTATTGAATTCAAGGTTTTGTCCTATCCTGGAATTTTTTTCAGTGAGACATGTGCCCACCTCTAAGTCAAAAATGGTTACTTCTATAGACCCTTCTATCTATTGGATAAAAGAAAACAGCAAATTATTTTGGTTCTACGGAATGAAGCAAACATACAAGTCCAAGAATATTTAATAACTTAATCTCAAACCCTGGAGTGGCATTAAACTTACAAACTGTGGAGTTTGAAGGGTCAGATGATAGAAAAGACAGTACTATTTTCAGAGGTTATAGTAAAAGAAAACTATCAGGGACTGAGGCAACCTCTTTCACTCATAACTTATTCATATCTTCCTGACTACCTAAGTGGGAAGTTTAACAATCATGAAAACACTCATGATCACAATGGGAATTAATGTAGGTTGCACATTCCACAATCTAATGCATGATTTGCCCATAATCTCTGAGTTATATCCTGCAGATATGAAGTGCACAACTTAAATGACCTTATCAAGGAAATCTAAGTCTTTATTACAGATAATTTACTGATATTAAGTTGGTAAGGATATTAACCAAGATGAAAAAACCAAATCGTTCATTAATAGTTGTTTGCAAAATAATGAGTTCAAGTAATCTTTTTTAGTTAGTCACTATATTCAAATGTACATATGAATATATGTATCTAGCTAAAAATACATCACAAGTTGAGGAAATTTTACATTGCTCCATCTGTCTTCAAGCAAAAGGGGGAAATTTTCACATTAAAGAAAGTTGAAGAAATGATAGCTACTCATAAAAGATTCTCCACATTTTTGAAAGCAAAACTATTTCCATCTAATCTTAAAGACTCATAAAAGAGAAGAACTAAAATACCTCAAAGAGAATTCTGAAAAGGAAAGAGACCTATTTAAGTTACACAAATTCAAATGAGAGTTCTAGATTTGGAACCCAGGTTTTTTATGTGAATGGCAGTGATTTGGGTGAGAGAAAATCTTCCCTGTAGACCTCAGGTTACTTCAGCATACAAAATCTGCTTTGAAACTTTGTGCTAATTCTGACTCAGACCCAAAACCTTAGCAGGTTTCATCTACCCACACCTACTTTTATTTAAGCAAGTGAAAATAACATTTAGTTCTTCCCTTCAACAGACAAGTCTCAACAAAGCTAACCTGGTTTAGTCATTTTTCTTCAGGCTTTCTTTTGTAAGATTTTTACCTATCATAAACGAGTTTCAAGTCACTCTTTTAAGGTAGATAGGAAGAAGTACATAGTAAGAGGATTATTGTCATAAACATCAATAATTAAAGTACATCTCCTTTTAATTGGCAGAGAAAGAAGTTAAAATTGTCAATGATAAAGAGCTAATTTAAAAAAAATGAGTTCACTTTTGTAAAGAACTTGTACAGCTGTTTTAAAGCAGGGCCTCCCTCTTCCTCTCATCCCCCTGCAGAACTGGGCATGAGGGTTGGTAGTGCCCTGGAGTCACTCCTAGAAATAAAAGGCTGTTCCTATATTAGAATTCCTAGTACAATTCCTAGAATCATTCTGAATGATTGAATGAAATACATTGACTTAATGGAAGAATTAAGAATTCTTAATTCTTAATCTCCCAGAATGACCTATCACAGCTTGGCTCGGCGTGGCCGCAGGCGGACGAGCATTCATCAATAAATGCTGTATTTAGAGATGACTACAAGAGTATGCTATCCACACTGCAGAGCCTGGCAAGCTACCCATGTCGTATTTGATATGCCAAAAGCCAGTAACAATTATACACCTCATTCCCATGACTTGATGGAGTGGTTTGAGGATCTTTATATTCCTGGAGCAATCAGGTGCCCTTGGGCTCTACTTGCATGAGACAGGACATATGGAGATGTTACTAGTGCCCGCTCGAGCAAATCGATGATGAACGGGAAGACAGTGATACAGTGATACAGTGATACATTGACTTAATGCTGACTACAACTCCTGCCATTTTGCCAACAGGGTTGAAGTGTATTGGCAGTCTTGGTTTATATTATTTAAGGTATCAAATTTTGTTGTGGTGGTCAATTTCATTGTTGAACTGTCCACCAGGAGATTCCCATGTCCAACATTTAGAATCAGCCTTTTGGAACTGTGAGTTACCACGAATGGTCTTGGTTGACATGATGAATATGAACCACATCATATTCAATTGATGGTTTTGCCTGACTGATGTAGCTGTTGACCCAAAATTCCAAACAGGTTCAGACCACCATCTCCTTTGTGCAAAATTCTACTTCCAGAAATGGGAAGAAAGAGCTGCAAAGTTTAAGAAGAGAACTCCCAGAATGACCACCAACTGGGAATTTTTTGGCACCATTGGGTGGATCGTTATTGATGAAGAATACAACTGACTGGTTCAGTGCTTCCATGATTGTGTGAAGAATGTCGAGAAAGAGAGAGAGTCACAAAAGGACTCCTGTCTTCAAAAAACTCTTGAGCTCATTCACCAATGTGGCAAGGAGCAAGCCTCAGGCAGCCTTAAACTAACATCCAAGCTCGCAAAACAGTGCAGGGAGTGATAAAGGAAGACCTCGGAGAGAAAAGCAGCAATACTGGCTGATGCAGCAGAAGCTGGGAAAAGCATTCACAATGCTCATCTGTCCTTCACCATATATAAGAACAAGATGACTGCCCTCCAATGCCCAGATGGATCTATCACATCTTCCAGAAAGGCAATGGAGAAGATTATCCATGACTTCTACTTGGATCTCTTTGCAGCCAGTCCACCTGCCCACATTCCAAATTCCGCATGATGGATATGTCGTTCCCAACATTCTCCCTTCTTAAATCAAACATGCCATTTTATCAGTAAAGAAGTAAACAGCATCTGGCCCAGACAAAGTCAGACCTGAAAACCTGAAGAATATGCCATCAGTACTCATCAATATACTGGCTCAGTCTTTCACACGCTACCTGTCTGAATGCAAGGTGCCCTCCCAATGGAAAATCAGCAGAACAGTTCTACTGTTCAAGAAGGGAGACATTAACAACATTGGTAGCTATCACTCCATCTGCCTGTTGTCTGTCATCTATAAGCTGTTCACTCAAGTCATCCTGATCAGGATTGGCAGAACATTAGTGAAGGGACAACCACACGAGCATGCTTCCGAAAAGGATTCAGCACAATCAACCATATCCACATGGTAACCAAGCTCATTGAGGTTTGTAGGGAGTTCAAGATGCTGCTCTGTCTCACGTTCATTGATTTAAAGAAAGCCTTTGATTCTGTTGAGACCGAAGTGGTCATCGAAGCCCTAGCCAAACAGGGGGTTCAAACCCAATACATCAAGATCCTTCATGAGTTGTATTACAGATTCACCACTAGGATCTCACCATTCTACAAGGAAGTGATCATTGATTTTAAAAAGAGGATTTCCACAGGTTGATACCATTTCACCAAAAGTCTTCAGTGCCACCCTTGAGAAGGTCATATGACAATTAGAATAGGAAGGAATGGAAGTGAAGATAGATGGTCGGCAATTACACCACCTCCACTTCGCTGATGACATTGTTCTAGTAACACCAAACATTAGCCAAGAGGCACAAATGCTGGCTGACTTCAACCAAGAATGTGGAAAGGTAGGTTTAGAGCTGAATCTCAACAAAACTATGTTCATGAAAAAGAACTAGTTCCAGATGCTCCATTCATTCTCAGTGGAAAAACATCTTTGAATGCAGCAGTTATGTGTACCTAAGTCAAGAACTCAACATGATGAATGACCTAAAACCTGAGCTGTGCAGGAGGAAGAGAGCAGCATGGAATGCCTCCAAAAGCATCGAAGACATAGCTAACAGGACAAAGAACCTTCGGCTTTGGGCACATCTCTTTGATTCCATCATTGTCCCTGCATTAACATACACCTCAGAGACCTGGGCCTTATGAAAGGAGAATGAGAACGCTATTTGGGTCTCCCAGAGAGGAATCGAAAGAGCTATGCTTGGAATATCACTCCTCACTTAAGTGAGAAAAGGAATCTGGAGTTCCAACCTCCATTGTCGTTCCAAAGTCATGGACACTGTCTCATTTGCCAAGGCATCGAAAATCAGATGGGCTGGACATGTAATGCAATTTTGAGAAGATCGCTGGACTAGAGCCATTACCAACTGGATCCCATAGGTCATCAACAGATCACGTGGCTGCCCACCTAGAAGATGGTCAGACTTCTTCGTCAAGACCCTGAATGGTTTAAGGCTCTTCGTATTTCTGAAGCAACCAAATGCCATTGGGCTACACTGTTATGTGACAGGGACAAATGCAATTGTTACTGGCACCCACTGGAGCAATCTATGAATAACGGATGTCAAGTGATCAAGTGATCAAATTTTGATGATGAATTATTCCAAACTAGCACTTTTAAACAACCAATATTTGTTCCCATGTCTCAGATAAAGGGAAAAACTTTTGGGGAGTTTCTGTAGTTTCCTCATAATGTCTATCTGTGACCAAAGCTGCATTCTCAACTAAAATCATTAATTGGGAAGGCTTTTTCCTGATTATGGACTATTCAGTTAAGATCTGAATTTTCTGAACCTGTCCACAGACTGTTTGCTGTTCTTCTAACATGGCAGCTAGTTTTCCACAGCGAGTAACCAGAGAAGACAAAAAGGGAATGAGCTTCCAAGAAGGAATCTAATTATATTGCCTAATTTCAATAGTAACCAGTCATTCTGTTCTGCCAAATCCCATTGGTCATTAGATCAATACCAGCAGTAGAACGTGGGCAGAGACAATGCAGTGTATGAATACTTGGAGGAGAGAGATAGCTGAGGGCTGTTCTGGGAGATGGTTACTCAGCCATACACTCTGATCTGCAGCCAAGAGCAATATCAGCTTCCTGAACGCAGCACTAGAAACCCAGCACTAATGAATTCCCACTGTGTACCATGCCAAGTACATTTTAACAAACTGTCTGAAGCACTATGATAAAGTAGGTTTTGTAGTCAGTTAAGTTTAGGCAATTCAGTGGAATACAAGTTATTTTGTTTTTATTTCAAAAAGCTCTTTTTCTTTACCCTCTGGCCTCAGCTTAGTGTTTAGGGGAAACTAAGGCTCATTCCAGAGATTCAACTATGCTGGTAGTTCAATGGTTTGGATTTAGAATAAGGAGATGCTTAGGCCCTAGGGTGCTGGAGATCAAGATCACCCCTGTAGTGTTTAGGGTCTTCCAGGGCTCTACCTGAAAGGGCTGTGGCCCATCAGTTATTGCAGTTCTAACCGGGATCCTGCTGGAGAGATGCATGTACTGGGCTAGCTGCTGCTGAGTCTATAGTGGACAGGTCAGATTTCACAGTTCAGTGGGTTTATCAGAGTGTGACTGAATTCCCCCGGAGAATTAATGTCAGTATTTTATATCTTATTCATCAACTTTCATAAAAGTCACCGGATAGATTGCTTTACGGAAGTGATAATGATAGATATTATATTGCTTTCTATCACAATCTTTAGTTTTGTTATGCACTTTTATACCCACCATCAAGTACAAACTTTTGGAGTTATTAAAATAAAAAAATGATTACTCTATCAGAAAATAGAGGGGGAGAACGTTTCTTTCAGAATGTCAAATGAATTTCCCTACTCAGAAGAAAGCAGGATATAAAAGATAGTCTTCACTGATGATAAGATAAATTGAACAATAACCCAAGGCTTCACATGATGTGTTGAGAAGATGTTTTGAATGTTTTTATTTATCTTGTTCCTTAAAACCTACCACATTCTGCTCTAGGGAAATTTTAAGGACTTTGAAATTTTCAGAGATTCTTATTTTTGGAACATCCTAGCTTATATTACATCTTAGAGAATGCATTTTGTGTGGTCCAAATATTCAAAAGAAATAAGACATACCTTTCACTAAGTTTCTAGAGGTGCTGGGTAATTTAACTTCACAATTGAGGTCCTCTCACAGAGATCATTTGAAGTTGAAGGTGTTTCCCACTGAGCAGGAACTTATAACTCAGAATATAGAAAGACAAGACAAAAATGAGGCCACTTTCCTGAATTTGCTCTGAAAATATCTTAAATGGAGGAAGAGTTTCCTGTAGTGGTGTACTGTGCCAAGGATATAGCTGGAGTTGGCCATATACGTGGCAAGTTCTGGATTCCTTGAACTATCTCTCTAACCCCAGAAAGTGAATTTTGAAATTGAATCACCATCTGGCTAAATCCTCAAATTCACTTTCAGGGCAAATGAATGAAATGGTTAAATTTTTTACTGGTGGCTACCTTGGATGTGAGACTGCTGTAACGGGATACCTGGATGGTACAATATGCTGCATATTTGGAGAAAAAAATGTAAAGCTCATTCATGACCAGTTTACAGTGAGAGTCAATGGAAACATTCTTGCTCCTCATAGCAAGAATATTAATAAGAATTCCCCAAGAGTTCCAGAAAGTTTGATTTGCAACATGACCAGACTGCTGTGCCAAGGTCATTTTCCTGATTGGGAAGAAATAGGATCATTAAGCTTGAAATGAGAGTAACTAGATTGGTACACCTTAAAATACTGACTCCTTGACCCCCAAAACAAAATTCAAACAACAAAGATTGCCTAACCTCTTGGCTCAAAAGAGTGGCGGAGGAACTGGGGAGTTAGTTAAGGGATTTAGTTTATTTTCACTTGGGTCCAACTCCAGGTGCTATGACCTCCCAGTATGGATGTTTATACATTTATATATGTCTACGTATTTAAGTATATATCCATGTGATGCATTATATATGCATGTGTATATAATATATATTTCATGTGCAATATATAATATATAATATATTTACATATGCATATATTTCTGTATATTATACACTATATTTATTATATATTATATAATATATAAACAATATATATTTCTATATATAAATATATGTTATAAAATATATGTATACATAAGTATATTATATAATATATAAATACATATTATATATATGGCAAATGTATACTTGTGCTTACATCAATCATAAAGATGTGGATAAATTAATGAGACTTAGCACAAATGTCAGTGTCCACCATAGAGTGCCCATTAGGAAAGAAGTAGAAAACTACCATAAAAGGAAATTAACAACAGCCGTTTGAGTGCAATTTATTCAATGCTGTGACTCTAGCTAAACACAATTCTTAGAAAATCTGATTGACCACCACCAAACTGTAAAAGCCAGAGAGAGGGAATAATTAGACACTCATAAAGTAGTCTTTGATCATCACCATTTAATTTCACCAATATATGAAAAATAAATACTTCATAATAAATACAAGTCCATAAGCAATATAAAGGCTGTGAGTTGTTGATGTCTTTTATAAATTTGTACTTAGACGGGCACTCTATAACTGTTAGTTCCTGTTGGCAAACTCTTCAATAAACATAATGCCTTTATTTCTTTAAAGTGCTCTTTAAAATTATTTGATGGTTTATAAGAAGTGTAGCAATAATGCATTCATAGCAGCAATCCATTTGCAAATAGCACAAAAGCTTTCGAGAAATAGGAGAATGGAAAAACAGTTGCCTTGAGAAGGCGGTTGACCTGGGTTGATCCCTGCTATCACACAGTCCTCTGAGCCTGCGCACAGTAATCCTGAATGCAGATATAGGAATAATCTTGAACTCCATCAAGTGTGGCCCAAAAACCAACCAAACAAACAAAAGGAAAACAGCACAAAGAGAAGGATGGACATATATATATATATATATATATATATATATATATATATATATATATATGTATATATATAGTATGTATAGTATATTGAGACTTCCCTCTCATCAGAACTCCACCCAGCAGACCAGCCCATCACAATCCAGATCATCGACACCCACCCTGAAGCAGCTTTTTCCTCAATCCGGCCCAGGTATGCTGGTCCAGAGACTCTCAAACATGGGGCAGAGCTGTTCCTTGCCCTCCCTGTGCACAGCCGTTCATGAGGCAGTCGGGAGGCATGGCGGGTTCTAGCCCTGGCCCACCACCTCGGCAGAACGCCCCTCACTCCACGGGCGCCGCCATTTTCCACATTTGGACTTCCCTCTCATCAGAACTCCACCCAGCAGACCAGCCCATCACAGCCCGGCTCGCGCCACAAGCAGCCACGCGCCTCATCAATAAATGCTTTATTTGGAGGTGTTTAATAGAGTTTGCCTCCCGCTCGGCAAGCCTGGCAAGCTTCTCGTGTTGTATTTGATATGCCAAATTCCAGTAACAATTATATTGGGTCATTCCCATGACCTGATATAATGGTTTGAGGCTCTTTATGTTCCTGTAGCAAGCCGATGCCCCTGGCTCTACTGGCATGAGACAGGACATATGGAGATATTACTGGTGCCCGCTCTAGCAAATAGATGATCAACGGGAAGATCGTGATCGTGATCGTGATAGTATATTATATATAGTATATATTATATATACTCTCATATATAGAGAGTATATACTCATATATACATATATATGAGTATATATACATATATATATATATGTATATATATATATATACTCTCTGGTTTCTAAATAAAGATATATATGTCTTTATTTTTACAAAGGTTTACTTTTATATAAATATATATATATATGACATATATATGTCTTTATTTTTACAAAGGTTTACTTTTTAGGAACCAGAGAGTGCGCAGAGAGATGGAGCACAAGATCTCCATGTGCTGAACCCTAACACCACATGGGTGGCTCTCCTGGCTCCTCTCACCACTGGCCCAAATAGTTCAGCATAGCCTGAACCTCGTACAGAACCAGGCCTGAACCTGTGGACTCTGCTTCTGTGCCTGGGAGAGGCTGCCAGGCTTCGTGCACCTCTAGGGTACTGCTGCCTTCGAGTCTTGGTATCCTTTATGTGTTGTGTGGTATTTGGTTTTTGGGACACCCACCAAGATGCTTAGTGGTAACTCCTGGTGGTGCTCAGGGGTCCATATGGGATATCAAGACTGAACACAGGTCTGCAGCATTCAAGGTAATACATGCCTATCTTCTCTCCAGCCTTAGACCCACCCCCTTATTTTTATAAGGAAAGTAATAGAGATGGTTATTGTTTAAAACTGCTTATTTTCATCTCTAGAGCAACCACTGATGGAAGGAAAAAATAATTGAAAGGAACTAGTCAAATTTTTATGGATAAAACTAAAATGAAGTCCGGGATGGAAATGAAACTAATATAAAGGAAAAAAATAGAACAGAGGATCAAAACAATATAAAGCAGAATGGGGGAAAGGAGAAAGGATAGACTTAAGTTCAATTCAATTAGCAATTATATTAAATATAAATAGAACAAAAATTCCCCACCCTTTCACTGTTACCTCTCACTTCCTCTGTTTCACTCTTTGAGTCCAGATTCTGTGTCTTATCATTCCTATTGATTGAGAAGCATCCTAAAATGGTTTTCATGCCTTGTCAAAACTTGTCAGGGAACTCTGCTGGCACAGACCTCCTTCCTGCCTTGCTAGCTTCTTTCCAGATGTGAGACAACATGTGCTATTTATAAAACAGAATCCGGACAGTGCTGTAAATCACAGTACCTCAATAAAAATAGGCGGCTGAGTGGTTGGAGCTAATTATGGGAACCTAAGGAAATGTCCCTTTTGTCCTTCATGGAAACAGCATACATCTTTATTAAGAGTTTCATTCTCTTTTTCCTGGAATATATTTATACTGACTATAGCTCTTTGAGCATTTATTCTAGATTTAAAAGGTTTCATTGTTTTGTTTCAACTTTGCCTTAAATATCGAAGTCAGTTCCTTGTTGGCTCTGCATTTTAGGGAGCTGCAGGTCAGTTCCTCCCAACCCAGAGTCCCTCAGTACTATCCAATTAAAAATCTCAGCACTTGTCAGAGCACCCACTTAAAAAAGGGGAATAGGGGCCAGAGAGATAGTCCAGTGGGTAGGGCATTTGCCTTGCATGCGGCTGACCCGGGTTCGATCCCAGGCATCCCATATGGTCCCTGAGCACTGCCAGGAGTAATTCCTGATCAAGGAGCCAGGAGCAACCCCTGAGCGTCAACAGGTGTGACCCAAAAACCAAAAAAAAAAAAAAATGGGGGAATAGTCAAGTGCTTTGCACTGGGAAAACTGGAGATCAGTTTCCTTCCCATCAAACCCCAAAGCATCTTAAGTTGTAGGTTATAACTATAGAAAATATTCAGACATTCTCTGCATACATGGATTTATATAATTTATTATATCTCTATGTTCCTACCCTCCCACCAATGCATGAAGCATCTTATCTGCATTGAGAATTATCATTCCTTAAAATAAATCTCAAATCTCACACTTGATCTTTAAAATACCCAGTTAGCCTTAGGCAGACTCGCAGACATGGGGCAGAGCTGCTACTGGCTCTCCCCTGTGACCAGCTGCTCACGAGGCGCCCGGGAGGGATGGTGGGTTCTAGCCCTGGCCCACCATCCCAGCAGAGCCTCGCAACAAGCCAGACGACCCCCACTCGATGAGGGCCTCCATTTTCCACATCCGACTTCTCTCTCGTCAGACCTCCACCCAGCAGACCAGCCTATCAGCGCCCGCCGCAGGCGGCTGCGCCGTTCATCAATAAATGCTGGACTTAGAGATGCCTACAAGAGTATGCTACCTGCACGGCAGAGCCTGGCAAGCTACCCGTGTTGTATTTGATGTATATGCCAAATACCAAGTAACAATTATAGACCTCATTCCGGAATGGATTGAGGCTCTTTATGTTCCTGGAGCAAGCAGATGCCTTGGGCTCTACTAGCATGAGACAGGACATATGGAGATGTTACTGGGGCCCGCTCGAGCAAATCGATGATGAATGGGAAGACAGTGATACAGTGATAGTTAGCCTTAGACTGCTTCTAACATTCACTGAGGATTCAACCTTTGACCCGAAGAATAAAATTTTATCATTACATTTTCTTTACAGCAAGTACTTCTGCAAACATTTAAAAGATATTCACAGGGGCCACAGATATATCACAATATGTAAGGTGGCTTGCATGTGACTGACCGGGTTGAATCCCACATATGGCAGAGTCACACAGGCTGAGAAGAGCCAGGAAAGCTCATCAGCACTGCAGCATGTGGCTCCAAACTCTCCCACTCCAAACCACCCTCAAAACACTGATAGAGTGAGTTAACTGGACGTATAGTTTGCTACAATACAGAAATAGAAATCTATCAAAACTACAACAACATCAATAAGGCAGACTGAAGGACAGGAGGGAACTGGGGACATGGGTAAAGTACAGTTGACTCTGGCTATGGGACAAGTGCTAAAAATACTTATACCTGAGACTCAACTGTGAAAAAATTTTATAAATAAGTTACTCAATAAAAATAGAATAAAGATATATGTGTATATGTACAAGTAGAGGCATATACATTATTAATATTTATTCTATTTTTTATATATATATATTTCATGTATATGTATATATATATACTAAGCATCTTATCTCTTTTCTTAACTCTTATCATCTATGCAGATAAGATACTAAGTGTACTTATGTAATTTTGCATATATATGTGCAAGAGTAGATATATATGCATATACTTTTGCATATATACATATATCTGTATGTATGCATATACCTTTATATATGCATATATATGTAGATATTGAAATTTATAATATATATACATATATGCATATATGCATATATACATATATACATATATAATTTCAATTTTGGTCTTTCCTGCCATTTTTTTCTAATACAGTTTTGGCTAATTGAAATATTCCTGAAATAGTGAACTTGCATCAGAATTTCTCAGTAAAAAAATAAAACTGTGGAGACTAATTATGACATCAGGGAATAAGCAGCTAGTTCCCATCTCCAAACGTCACTCAATCTGTAATCACCCTCTAAGCACTGATTCCCCTTGAGAAAACCTTAACTTTCCAATCTGCATCTTGTATGTATTGAAGAATATATAGGATTACTTTTTCTAGACGACTAATCCATTTGTTTGTACTTAAGAGGGATTCATGAGGGTTTTTTTTAAATTCTACTTTTACATATTCAGCCCGATATGTTATTTTTACTTTGAAAGTTGCTGAATTGGGAAATGAAAACACTGAGACTTAGATATTCTTCTTACTTTGAGAGAGAAAACATTATTTTACAGACCATGTTTTATTTCTAGTTTATCTTTATAGTTCCCCCAGTGGCCTTTGTTATGATACAAAATTCATAGACTTATGCTCTGGGCATAGGAAGTTGAGGCAAGAAGAAAATATTTTTCCTCACATCAGAAAAACTCAGTCTCATTTATAGAAGATATGTAATGATAAGACAACCCATATAATAATATTCTAAATCTCAGATTACTATTATTTGATAGTACTTCTTTTCCAATAGGTGTGTCTCATATTTAGAATCCTAGCCTATAGTCCTCAAACTGAGCATTTTCTAATTATTTGTATCTGCTATTTTCTAGGATACGGAGATGTTGCAAATATGTAAATAAAATATCCAATCCTTACCTTTAAGAAATTTACAAACCGAGGTAAGATAATTAATTTTGGTGTAAAGTGAATTGTAACAAATAATTTGGTAATAGTAAAAGTACTTATGTGATTGGGAAAACGGAAGTAAACTTAAGTTACAGAATATCAAAGATGACTCTCAACAGAGTGAGATATTTGAATTGTATTTGTTTCCAAGGGTATGATTCATGAATAGAGATTGCCATATATTTCCATATGCGGATGGAAAACAAAATGAAATCCCCAAAGTGGGAAAATCTAAAATGACATACATATGCTAAGATTTCTGGTGAAGAAGTCAGAAAATTTAGTCTGTATCATAGTTTGGGAAGAAATTTTACTAAAACTCAAACTAAGGAAACTTTTTTAGTCAACTACCATTTTTCAGATGACTACTGAAAAATGGAAATTTAATCTTTCTGAAAAGAAAATTATAAAATAATTCATATACAGAGTATCAGAAAATAAACCTAATAATTATTCACATATATAAATACATAAATATAAAGTAATTATTTAAGAAGTTGAAAAATTCTTAAATAGGGTCTTGTCAATTGTCACTTGTCACTTGTCTTCCCATTGTTCATTGATTTGCTTGAGTGGCACCAGTAAAGTCTCTATTCATTGGGAATGAGGTCCATTACTATTGCTGTTTTTGGCATATCGAATACCATGGGATAGTTTATCAGGCTATGGGATTTGGCATATCAAATACACCATGGGTAGCTTACCAAGCTCTGCCGTGACTCTGGGTCATCCCAGGGGGGCTGGTCTTTTCTATGTCAGACCATCAACTATCCAGGGCCCACAGGGCAGAGTCCTTGGTGTAGAAAAGCCTGTCTCCTGTCTGCTATCTGCCGATGCAGCTGGGCACCCAGCCACAACTGCAACACCTCAAGGGGCAGGATAAATAAGGTCTACAAAAACAAACATAAGAAGACAAATATGGACATAACCCATGTTTATGGATTGAAACCCTTAATATTTTTATAATGTCAATACAGTCCAAAGCAATCTGTAAATTGAATAGACCTATTGAAGAATCTGAATCAAAATCCTAATTCCTCCATTTCAAATAAAAGCAACAAAAAAAATCTTAAAATACATATGGAAACTCAAGGATCTCTCAAAGAATCTCTTCCTACTATTTTAAATGCTAGTTCTCTTGCAAAGTAAATAATTGTATATATTTGGATATATACAAATAACACTGAATTTCAAATGAGAGTGGGGAAGGGTTATGTAATCTTGTTGGATATAAACAGGTCTTTGGTTTACCACAGATAGGTAATTTACTATAGTATTATTGTGTCGGGCAATTCAAATATTTTCTGTCAACAGGCACATTAGTCTGAAATTCTACAGGTTGGTCCAGACAGCATATTCCATAATGTATTTATTTTGTTTTCATTACAAAACATAATACTACAAGTAAATTTAGTTTTATAGATCAAATTATAGGTGTATTTTATCAGCAAGTAGAAGAATTTTCTTAAAAGGAGGAAATAATCAAATGGCTTATTAATTTCATAAAAAGGTTATAAAATGGCATGTAGTTATCAGTATATTATTTAGACTCATATATAAGTATCTGAAAAGTAAAATGATGTAATACACTCATTTCAAAAAGGCTATTATTTTTATTATTTTCCAACATCTTGTTGGTTTCTCTCTTGATTTGTCTTAGACTTTATTATGTTTTTAGTGATCCTGAAGACCTTCTTGTGAAAGGCAATTTTTAAAAAAATGAAAACTTCAGATGTTCCTGCAGCTAAAACATGAAAAAAATCAATAAATAAAGAAAAACTGAGTGGATAGCTACCATCCTATTTCTTTAAAAAAACTTTATGCTTAAATATTTGGAAAAAGTATTTATATTGCAATTATAAAATTTAATCCAAGTTATCTGTTGATGTGCATGTTTTTGGAGTAGTCATGAATGTTAATATTCCAAAAGTCATTTATCAATTGTCCAAGAAATATATATTTTTACAAACAGTAACATAAGCAATGATTACTTTTGCTACAGAAAGATTATAAATTAATGAAAACTGTTTTAGTAATCTGGGATCTTATTTTCAAAATCATTAATTTAATTAAAAATTTAAATCACAGTTGATATGCCTAAAAAATTTATCTAGCAGATTTCATTAGAATGTTTTCTGAAAGTAATAAATTGAAGTTCACAACATATTTCTTTGTGTGACAAATCAAAAGTTTAAAGAGAATAAATTAGAATTTAGGGATTTTTAACTTCAGCAATTGCCTAAGCGCTTATATAAAATAGGGTGTAGAAAGTTCACCAAAATCAGTATGTTGCTATAAATGGAAATATAAAATTAACAAAGTGAATGTGTCAACAAGTCAAAAGCAAATGAGTTTAAGTCTAGCCATGGCAAACCCTATTTTTCATAGACATTTAATTATCTCTGAAAGTGCATAATAATAGTGTGAGAAAGAGAAGTAAAATAACTAGGAAGTATTATTAAATGTAAATCTAAAGTGTGAATTCCTTAAAGGAAATAAATCAAAATATCTGTTATTTATAAATATTTGGAAACTTTGAGATCCTTGTGCAAATATAATTGTAAATGTAATGGTGACCTCCTACCATCAAATTAAAGAGCTTTAGTGTAATATCCTCTTCATGAACACTTACTGTGAGCAGAGTCTGTGAACAAGACCACTTGTTAGGAAATCTAAACATATTAAGTAACTCTTTGTAAAGTGTATTTTAGACTAATTTTCCTAAGCAAAATTAAGAAAAACAGAAAAGAGCTCAGATGAAAAGAAAGGATATCAGTCAGCATAGGCTCATACACTCAAATCCAGCTTATAAAACCTTTCAGAACTTATATTTTCTCTCTTTCTCTAACCAAATTCTTTAGCAAATTAGTTTTATTCTTTAATAAGCAAAAACGTTGAAAGGCCTACCCCCTTTCTTCAAATAGGCCTAAGCATGCCATTGTTTACAATCTTACAGAGTGGACAGAAAATTCCTAACTGATGTCATTTTTAGAAATTAGAAGGGTTTTTACTGATTCATTTTAAATTATATGCCAACAGAGACTGTGCTGCAGGCATTAGATATTTTCATGATAGTGGGATACAGGTGATAACACCAAGGGTGTACAAAGACCTAATGGGCCTAAGTTTGACAACATAATTATGAGCAATATAAAAAATTTTGTCAGGTTAATTGACTTGGATGAATTGACAAGGTTTAAAATAAGAAATGAAAACTTATTTATTTAAAATAAGAAATGAAATTCAGAAAATTAAGATAAACAAAATTATTTTTCATGAAGCTATTTAAATGTAATTAAAAGACAAGAATAGAATGAAAAAATATAATTTTGAATTTAATTTTGCATTTAACATTTTAGCAATATTTTAATACACATAGTCAAAGCCATCTGCCTCAAGCCCACAGCAAGCATTATTCTCAATGGGGAAAACAAAAAGCCTTCTCCCTAAGATCAGAGACAAGACGCCCACTATCACCACTTCTATTCAACATAAAACTTGAAGTACTTGCCATAGGAATAAGGGTAGATGCTTTTAGACTAGCCAGATATTGTAGCTTTAGGTCAACTCATTATATATCAATATTTAGATCTAAAAATGAATATGTTAGTTTACAAAGCTGAAAACTTAACAGTGGCTCATATCTCATCAATAAATGGAAACAATAGCAACATATATGTACTATCAATATACAATTTTGTATAGGTTAAACTATCCCAATTCAACAAAAGATGGAGTGATCTTATGTTATTGTACTATTTTTCTCTTACCTTTTAACACTATTCCGTAAACAAAATAAGTTAAGTTATGCCAATTTTTAATCTCAGGTTTTCACAGATCAGTGGTCATGAATGGGTTATCTATTGCCTGGCCTCATATGACTTATATTAATGTGGTGAATAGAACTTCCATCTCATGTGAGACTTCATATCTTTTACCAGAATTGCTCAAGGTGTTGGCACAATTCAGTCCTTTTGAATACAGTACTCAAATTGACTTCCATTTTGAAGATCAGTGAGGGAAAAGGCTCTCTCCTGCTTCAAGTATCTTGACTGCACGGGAGCTACCTGGATAGACTTCCTTTTGAATAACTCAAAATAAATTGTTTTGGGACCTTCATTATATCTTCAAAATTCATTTTGCCATCTATAGTGTAAACATAGGAAATAAAGCAGTTATCTCATAATCCCACCTGTGTTCAAGGGGAGAGCTCATAAAAGGCATGCATTCTTTTTGTTGACTTGAAAACCATTTTAGAATAAAAAATCTATATGCTAATCTCTAAAATCTGTTATTATTACCGTATATGATAGCTTCAAGATGTATGATACTTCCTAGAAAGTACTTTCTAGATGTGATAATGGATTTTGAGATGGGTCAACTACAGAGAGGCAGCCATATTTTAGATGGTTAAATGAGGGAGATAATCTCTGTGAGAAAACAAAAGGCACCAGATTATCTCACTGTCACAAGAAGCTAGAAGATGCAAGGCAAGGATTTTTCTCCATTGCCTGATTTCAGGAAGAAGACATTCTGGCCAATATCATCATTTTAGCTTAGTAAAACTAATTTTGGCGTCTGGTCTCCAGGAGTTCTGAGATAATAATTTGTCTTGTTTTGTTTAGTTTCGCCCTGCTGTGCACAGTGCATACATCTGACTGCTCAGGGATCATTCTTACCTGTGCACAGCAGATGATACATGGTTCTGAGGATACAACTATGATCAGTCTTGTTGTTCTTTTTAGATTTTTAGCTATTAGGAATTATAAGGCTGCATCCTTAAACTATCATAGACTTTGAAGAGACAAATGCCATAGGTGCTAATGTGCTGGCCTTGCATGAGGCTAACCTTGTCCATCTGAACTCAGCCAGGGGAAAGCCTTGAAAAGGGTTAGCACCTGACCCTACTGCATATGAACTCCAAACCAAAACAAAGCTCCACACATGGTCATGGAATTGCTATGTTAAGGTTTATATACTAGGAAAATGATAATAGTGTGGAGTCTGGGGCTTGAAGACATTAAGAGCAGAGAGAAGTGATCAGAGGCTATTTTAAGTTGCTCACACTAGGTCACTCCTGAATTAGGGAGGAGAGTAAGCACAGTCCTATAGTTGACAGGGAGAAGGATAAGCAGAATCAAGGCTGTCAATTATGTGGCAGTCTGTGTGACTTTGTATTGTTCTTATCATAGTTTAGTGAGGAAATGATGTGTTGATTCCAGTTTACCAAACCTCTTATTCAACAAATGATTTGATATTTACAAGAAATTTAGAATTTAATTATGTATTATAGATGAAATTGAGATTGCATCAGTGTTTTAAAAAAAGGAAAATTTAACCCAATATCTCACACCATACACAATGGTTTATTCTTAATTGATTAAAGACCTTGATATCAATGTAATTTCTTTTAAAAAAAGACCATGGGGGCCAGAGCGATAGCCCAGCAGGTAGGGCGTTTGCCTTGCATGCGGCCAGCCCATGCCGGCCCGGGTTCAATCCCGGCATCCCATATAGTCCCCTGAGCACCGCCAGGAGTAATTCCTGAGTGCAGAGACAGGAGAAACCCCTGAGTATTGCCAGGTGTGACCCAAAAAAGCAAAAAATAAAAAAATAAAATAAAAAGAAATAGAAAAAAGAACATGGAGTAAAACATAGGCAGGGCTCTTTTAAAGGTCTTAACATCAGAGAAATCTCCAAAGATATGATTTGATTATTAAATTAAATGAAAGCATAAACAAGAAGACCTATATCAAAATGGAAGACTACTTCTGTACTGTGATATTTATAAGGCATGAGATAAAAGATAACTTATTGATTCAGAGAAAATATTTCCATACTATAAAGGGCTAAGATAAAGCACTTTTAAAGCTCAAAAAGAAAAAACTAAAGCAAACACCCCATCAACAAATAAAACCAATAACAGACAAAGCTTAACTAGCAATGAACAGCTTGGTAAATCCTCAAAGACTTAACATTGCGGTGAGATATAACAATTTTCACATTTCTTTTACTGAAGTATTTTTACAATCTTTTAATCATTTGATTGTAAGAATATAAAACAAATTATTGTGTGCCTGTTAAGGGGACGGTCTTTGGGGTGGTTGGAAAAATGGGGACTACGGTTGAGGGAAGGCCACCCAAAAGGTGGGATTGGTGTTGGAACATTAAATGCCCACAACAACCATGTTATGATAACTTTTGCAAACCATAGTGTTTAAATAAATTACAAAAATGGAGAAAAAGAAAAACAGGTCCATCACCATCAAAGAAAACATAAAGATGACTAGCAGGCATAGAAAAAATATTTATCATTGATTATCAGGAAAGCACAAATCAAAAGAACAATGAAATCACCTCAAACCAGCAATAAGAATTTTAATTTTCTTTAAAATGTAAAAGGCTGAAAACAATAAATTCTGACAAAGATGTTGTGGAAAGGAACCATCACTGCTGGTAGAGGACTGTTGCTTAGTTTTGTCTCTTTGGAAAAGCTAGTTTATTTGGTTTTTTTTTTTTAATAACATTGTTGCTCAAAATTCTGTAGGACCTAGTGATTCCAGTACTGAACATCTACTTCTAGAATGTAAAACTTCACTCTGAAAGGATAATGTGTGCATTTATACTCATCACAAGAGTTTTACTATAGCAATGTCTGAAAACAACCCTATTGCCCAACAAAAGAATGAAAAAGGAATTTAGTTTCCAAATTTCCATTATGGTATATACCTATAATGGTGTATAAATATAATGGAATGTGAGAAAAAATGAAAATTTTCAGTTTACTGTAACTTGAGTAGAAACAAAGAAATGCATTAGACAACCCTCAGTGGAAAAAAATCCTTTGTCATGATGAATTGAATTATGAATTGAGGAGATAGAGTGGGGTAAAAGGAGACAGATATCACGGAACAATAATGGAGAGATCTTAAATCCATTAGGGGAGGTGTTGGTATAGCAGCACCGCAACTATTCAACAGTAGTTGGGGACGGAGCCATAGTACAGTGGAGAGGGTGTTTGCCTTGCACAAGGCCAATCTGGTTTCAATATCCAGCATCCCTTATGGTCCCCCGAGCACTGCCAGGAGTAATTCCTGAGCTAGAAGTAATTCCAGAGCTAGAAGTAACCCCTGAGCATTGCTGGGTGTGTCCAAAAAGCCAAAACAAAAAGCCACAATGTTACTGGAAACTATGTCATCTCAAAAATTTAATTAAAAAATATGTGAAATTAAAGGGTCCTTTTAAGTCTACATGAATTCTAGATACTAAATTGCTGCAACATTCACATCTATTTGACATCTGTTTCTGAAGAAGAAAGAGGATAACAACACAAATGATTTATCACAATCATAAATCTTTAAAACAGGGGATCTATTTAATGCTTGTAGGCAACTAACACAAGAAAAACAGCAGAATCCTCATAAACTCTTAGAGGGAAATATTTACCTAGAAGTCCCAAACTATTCTGTGAGCAGCGACATTTCAAGGTCCCTTTGATGTCCAGATTATAGCCTTGGTTTCTAATAATGAGTCACTTAAAAAAGAAAGTCATCACATTCAAATATAGCAGTTTTCTGTGCAACTTTTCTCAACCATAGCTAATTTGATTTCTAATTACATGATTAAAACTAACCTGATTAGCTCTGTCTGGGATAAGTAATTCAGACTTGCACTCTGCTACAGAAAATGGAATTTACTGATCAAATAGTCCAAAATAGTTTCATAAATATTCCTAAAGTAATAAATGACCTTGAATATCATCTTACTTGTCTTCTTTCTTTCTTCTATTGTAGATATGTAAGGCAAATCCACATATAGCGATTCAAACTTTGTATTCTATTTTAAACAATATCCCAATATGGTTAAACAGAACACATGGATTGAAATTTAGATACAAGCATGATATTTGGTAAAGGATAAATTAAATTCCATAGGTAATTCGTGTTCTTAAAATAATTAGTTATGCTTAACATTAGAAAAAGTAATGCTAATCTTTCTCTTTCAGTAGTTTAATTAAGTTATTTCCCTTAAAAAAATACAAACTCACTCCTTCAGTTGTCCTCCGATTTCAGTTTCAGAAAAATAATGTTGAGTAAAGCATGATCCCAAATTGTAAGCACTTTCAAATGAAGAGCATTAATTACATCTGTGCTCTCATCCAAAGCAAAATGTAGAATGTGTATAATTACTGGGGTGATTCAAGCCAGGAAAAACATTGTGCTGTGTTTTCTGAACCTCTCCCTAACATTCTTATTTATATATGAGAGAAGATAGACTAGTTTAATCTGAGTGATCATTAATTTTTCCATAATCTAAAGAAAAATTAGTGCCCAAAGACCCTGTAACACAAAATCAGGTTACTTAACTTTGATTTGATTGAATATCACTCAATTTGAAGTCTATTAAAATTAAAAGCTCAGAACTGAGGCCAGAGTGATGTTACAGTAGGGAGGGCATATGCCTTGGAACGCTGCCCACCTGGGTTTGAGCCCGGCATCCCATATGGTCCCCCTGAGCACTGTAAGGAGTAATTCTTGAGTGCAGAGCAGGAATAATCCCCTGAGCATTGATAGGTGACCCAAAAAGAAAATAATTAATTAATTAGTTAATTAAGAACGCCAGAAGTTCCAAGCCGAGTATTTCAACTACTTTGCATAGATAGTGCATGTTTATTCCTAGTTTCTATCATGTTTTCCTCTTATTTCACATCTATTGTTTGTAGGAGCAGACCATCTTTAAAACAGGATTACCTATGTGTCCCATGTTTTTGGTTTTAAAAAATATCAGAGCAACATCCTGACCCCGAATTGTCACATCCCACTTTGACCTCACTACTTTCTGTGGGTTTTCTTCTCTCTCTGAAGAAGCCAGTGTTCCTCCCTTGAGCTTGTGGTGGTTTGGTTTCATTTGTTTGTTTGCTTTTTTTTTTTTTTTTTGGGGGTTGGTCCATGCTTGGCTATGCTCAAGGCTTACTCCTGAATGCACTCACTCCTGGCTGGCTCGGGGATTGTAAAGGCCCACTGCGTACAAGAAAAGCACCTTATTCACTGTACTATCTCTCCAGCTTGCTTTTTTTTTTATTTCTCAACCTTTTATAAAATTCACTTATATAATACTTTAACTGTAAAATAAACAAAGTAAGACATACAAAAATAATAGAAAAAAGAAACTTTCTGAAATCTCCCATTTTTAAATTAATTTAAATATTAAGTGCCAGCTAAACACATACACACAAACACAACACACACATATGTGTATGTATTTACCTATTACATAATTTTGTTCTAAATTTATTTGCTTGTTTCAGCCTTATAATGCTAAGGCAAAGATTCAATTTGAGGACAGACTGGCTACTCTCACAGAGGAAAAATTCATATCAAAGTATTCACTTAAGTTTAAATTAAGCACATATGTGTTTTTGATGGGTATATGGTAATTCCTAACATCCTGACAAAACAGAAGAATGTGTAATTTGAAGCCAGGAGTCTGCTATCAGAGAGTGAATTTAGTCTAAATATGAAGAAATGAAAACTAATAGATGAAAAATTATAAGAAATTTTGTATTTGGTGAACATTTGGGTCTGTTATGTACAACTCTGCCCTGATCTGATCAGTTGATTTATTCAGCTGTCAGAGCATGTGTTGGAATAAACCTGGGAGAGGAGCCTTAGGGCTGACTTCTCATAACAAAAAAAGAAGATATTTATACAAAACATGCTCAAAAATGTTTGCAAATTTGTGGACAATATATTCCAATTGATAAACTCTTTTATTCTAACGCTTTCATAATTTTTATGCAGGCTGATAAAATGTTGAGTTATTCTGGGTCTTTTTAGAAGCAGCTGACAAGAAGAGTAACAGAGCAATCATATTTATTAAAGAAAATTTTGTGTGGAAAAAAAAAGGAACCTCGAGGAGTAAGGACGGAAAACCAGAACACAAGTCTTTGCCAGAATGAACGGATGGGGTGAGAAGATGAAGTAAGAGCACACAATTGTGTAGAAAGTTCATCCTTCCTAAGTTCTCTGAAGCCTAAGAATGGTCAGGCCAATTTGCTGAGAGTCCTTGAGTCAAAATTGCTGACAGAAGCAGATAGCTCAGCCTTGTATCTCTGCTGCCCAGGTGCTGTTCAGAGCAAACGGCACAAGGCTGGCCTCTGCCTCAACTGTACCACTGTATCACTGTCTTCCTGTTCATCATCGATTTGCTTGAGTGGGCACCAGTAACATCTCCATATGTCCTGTCTCATGCCAGTAGAGCCCAAGGGCACCTGCTTGCTCCAGGAACATAAATAGCGTCAAACCATTCCATCAGGTCATGGGAATGAGGTCTATAATTGTTACTGGTATTTGGTATATCAAATACGACACGGGTAGCTTGCCAGGCTTTGCCGTGCAGGTAGCACACTCTTGTAGTCATCTCTAAATCCAGCATTTACTGATGAATTGTGCAGTCGCAGTGGCTGTGCAAGCCAGGCTGTGATAGGCTGGTCTGCTGGGTGGAGTTCTGACGAGAGGGAAGTCTGGATGTGGAAAATGGAGGCCCTCATGGAGTGGGGGTTGTCTGGCTTGTTGCAAGGCTCTTCTGGGGTGGTGGACCAGGGCTAGAAACCGCCATCCCTCCTGGGCTCCTTGTGAGCGTCTGGGCACAGGGAGAGCCAGTAGCAGCTCTGCCCCATGTCTGTGAGTCTCTGGATCAGCATACCTGAGCCGGATTTAAAAAAAGACTGCTGCAGGGTGGATCTCAATGACCCGGGCTGCGACAGGCTGGTCTGCTGGGTGGAGTTCTGAGGAGAGGGAAGTCTGGATGTGGAAAATGGAGGCCCTCATGGAGTGGGGGCGGTCGTCTGTCTTGTTGCAAGACTCCGCTGGGGTGGCGGGCCAGGACTTGATCCCGCCATCCCTCCTGGAGTGTCTCGTGAGTGGCTGGGCACAGGGGAGAGTCAGTAGCAGCTCTGCCCCATGTCTGTGAGTCTCTCAACACAGTCTGGGATTTCAGAATGTGCCTCTGGAAAGATCAACCAGTGAACTCTCATCCCTGTATCTGGGTGGTGCAACTGAGTTCTGTTGGCTGCTATAGCTAGTTAAATGGTGAGGAAGACATTCAATCCCACATCCCTCCAGTTCAGAGGACATCCCTTTTACTATTATGCTCATTACATTTTATTAGAGTTTTTCCATATTCTCCTCATTTTCAACATTTCAAAATAAAAATTACAATTCTAATGACTTGGGAAAGGCTTCAGGTTGTCTTTTGCTTGTGTTTGGGGATGAATCTGGCACTGTCAGGGCATACACCTTGTTCACACTTTACTCAGCGATCACTCCCGGTGCTACCAGGGGAGCTCATTAGCCTCGCTAACTCTCCACTCCCCTCATGTCTTTGCACATCTCCTCAGCAGCCTAAAAATGAAAACAGGGAGTAGAATCTATAGAGCCCTCCCCTGCTCCATCCTAACTCCTCAGACAGGCATGATTATGGGTCTATGAAAGTAAAATGCATCATGTAGAATATTTTATCGGATGTCCTATGTGAGGACTGAGAGCTCTGTGTTTCTCTTATAAAAACAGGCTTCTAGCTCTCTTAAGAGATTATGAGCAGCATAGAGGCAATTCAAGTTCATGCCTAGTTTTACTTTGTTGGCTTTTTTCTGCATAGGTTCTCTCCTGTCAGAAGACTCGGTGTCCTGGATTTTCATCCTTTATCCTCTTTTTATATTACTCATGCTGGCTGTGCACCTTATGATTGACTGTCCCACAATCATTCAATGAAGGGTGGTTAGGGGTAATGCAGTGGAGGACAGTGTCTGTTTTCTTCTGATCACTCTAGAGAACTGTGCCATCACTACCAGGGACCTTGCCTTTGATTTAAAAGACAACAGATGGAAGAGAAAAGAACGAAAACCCAGATCTACATGGGTTCACTAGTGAATTCTACGAAACAGCAAAGAAGACTTAGAGCCTACATTCCTCAAGCTCTTCCATAATATCAAGGAAATATAAAATTTTTTGTAACAGCTTTCATGAGGCTAATATTACACTAATACCAAGAATAGAGATACTATGATAAAGAAAAAAATGACCAATGCCCCCTGATGAAAAGCAACACAAAGATCCTTAACAAAATTGTAGCAAGCCAAGCGCAACAATATGGCAAAAAGACTACACACCATTGTCAAGAGGGGCTCATCTAGGGATGTAAGGATGGTTCAGTATATGCAAATCAGTTACTGATCCAAAGTCACTAGAGGGCACCACTTGGCTTCTTGAGCAACTCTTGAGCATTTGGACCTCCTGAAAAGAAAGTCAAATTTTATGCAAATCTACAGGAAATATATATGTATTCCTTTCACTGAGCCAAAATGAAACAGTAAATTTGCAACCAAGCATGTGGACTAGGAGAAACAAATAAACAAAGGACAACCACAAACTCTGTGTCATTGATGAAAAATATCATAAATGGGGATTGTACTTACTACTGCCTTTCAATCAATTTTAAATTAATCTCTTAAGTGTTATGAACACAATTTCATGCCAAACATTTTTCTTGTCAGTGGGGAAGTCCCTTGAAAATTAATGGAGTAAACAAAAACAAACATGTTAATTTATTCCTTCTACTCAGACCACTTCTCTGTGAGATTTAAATTTCAATAAGCACTATATAAATACAAGACTTTATTTTTTCCTCACTTTTTTATTCTCTTGAGATAACACTCATTTACCTGCCTTTATATACAATAGAAATGACTAGCACAGGAATTTTGCCTGTCTTGCTCACAGCTGAGTCCTTGGTGCCTATAATGTTAACTGACACACAGTATACATTCATAAATATTTCATGAATGAAAAATAAATAGCTCCATTTTCTGATAACCTAAACCAAATTTTACTCCATGACACTAGACTATTCCATCCAAATTTGATTAGATAATGGATGACCACCTCAAAAACTCCATGACACTAGACTATTCCATCCAAATTCAATTGTATTGTATAGATGACCTCAAATTAAGCAATGACAACTCTGAATTTATCACCTTTACCTGCTCTTTCTCAGGTCAGAATACAGAATACTGGTATATTTTTCTTGGTTTCTCTTTTTTATTTCCTTTTTACATAAAAGTCATTTAGCAAATATTGTTGAATCTAACTATATTTATCAAAATATGTATTCCCATTTCCATTATTCCATTATCTAATGTTTATCAGAGTCTCCTTGTTCTATGTACACTGACACTATTGTCACTGTTCTATAATATTTCCCTACCTGTATTCACTGCCAATCCACTTTGGCCATAAATTAACTTAGTGACCTTAGAAATATTTATTAATCTCACAGTACCTCCAATTCTTCGCCTCTTAAATTAGGTTAACCTTATGAGGTTAATGTGATGCATTAAATATTCTCCTCCCAAAGCAAATGTCTGCCTAAAAACCTCTGCATATAATTCTTTGGAAATAGAGCTTTTGCACATATAATGAAATCAAGCAAGCTACCCATGTCGTATTTGATATGCCAAAAACCAGTAACAGTTATAGACTTGATTCCCATGACCTGAAGGAATGGTTTGAGGCTCTTTATGTTCCAGCGAGCAGATGCCCTTGGGTTACATTAGCATGTGACAGGACATTTGGAGGTATTACTGGTGCCCACTTGAGCAAATCGATGAACAACAGGAAGACAAGTGATAAGTGACAATGAAATCAAGGTCACAGTGAATAAGGGTAGTTCCCACTTTACTGACTGATATCCTTTTTTTTTTTTTTTTTTGCTTTTTGGGTCACACCCAGCGATGCTCAGGGGTTACTCCTGGCTTTGCACTCAGGAATTACTCCTGGCAGTGCTCGGGGGACCATATGGGATGCCGGGGGTCGAACCCGGGCCGGCACAGGCCGGCCGCGTGCAAGGCAAACGCCCTACCCGCTGGGCTATCACTCCGGCCCCTTGACTGATATCCTTAAGAGAATAAATATTGGACTCAGAGTTAAAGATACATGCAAGACACTGTAAAGTTTCAGAGGAAAATCAAGACAGAATAGAGAGATGAATTTACAACAGGTGTGTCAAGGATTGCCAGTAACCACCAGGATTAGCAAGAAGCGAGGATTCTTTCTCCTGGCAGTCTGATCCTGCATGACCCTATTAACGTTTTGATTTGACGTCCTAGCCACCTGAGTTGTGAACGAATAAATGTATTTCAGTTGATGGCACTTGGTTGCAGCAGCTCTAGGAAACTAATGCAATTATTATGAAAATGAAATAAAATAACTTGTGGGGACTCAGGACTCCACAGCTCCTCAGAGCTCCACTCAAGAGAAAAGCCGATCTCTCCCCATTGTGGTTTATCAGTAAATGCACAGATGAGAGCCGATTACTGAGAGTGTACCACCCACATGGCAGAGCCTGGCAAGCTACCCGTGTTGTATTTGATATGTCTAAAACCAGTAACAATTATAGACCTCATTTCCATGACCTGAATGAATGGTTTGAGGCTCTTGGTGTTCTTGGAGCAAGCAGATGCCCTTGGGTTACACTAGGTCCTGACAGGACGTATGGAGATGTTACTGGTGCTGGCTCGAGCAAATCGATGAACAATGATAATTCAAATGATCAAGTGAACTTGTGGGGAAAAGTTACCTTTGTGTTTATAGTTAAGTGCGATAAAAAGTTAAAAGTTGGTTTCAGGATTTTTATCAAACTAGATGGAAACTCATACTAGAAATAAAAATCAAAGTATATTTATACTTACGACTTTTTTTCTTTCTTTTCTTATGTTTTTTTGGGACAGGGCCAGTGGTACTCAAGTCGCACTCCTGGCTCTCGGCTTATGGATCACTCCTGGAAGGACTGAGGAGTATATGGACCACTAGGAATTGAACCAGGATTGGCTGCAAGAATGGTAAGTTCCCTACCCACATTACTATCATTGAAACCCCATGCCCGAGATTTTTCAGAGGATTTTTTATTACACCATAAGAACCTCAAATCTTAGATAATTAACATGCTATGAATAAAATTTTATTAAATACTACTTGTATGTGCTTTTAACACCTTGGCTCTTTTTTCCCCAAGATTAGCAATCACATTATTATTTTCAAAACCCTAATTACACTGATTTCTTAAGTTTCTAATATACTGCTTCTGATCTCTGGAATTTTCTTCTGATTCCTTTTCTAGGGTTGCTTCATTCTTTAGGCACTATGCAGAGTTATTTAACTGAGGATTTCCTGATTAGGAAACATCCTTTTGTATTGCATTTGTTAGAGTCCTCAATTCCTCCTTTTATTGTACTTTGAATATCAATTTATATTCTTAACTTTAATGTGAATTCTAAAAAGATATAGATAGAGATATATATTATAAAAGAATAAGACAATCATAAAACTGCAATTTTCTCTACAAAGTTCTTGTTTTGTTATTATTTTATTATAACTCCTTAGTATTAACAAAATACAAACATTAAGTCAAAATACATATATAACATAAATTAATGAATAAAATTATGCAAATCTGGCATAATAAGTACTGTAATTATGATACAATCATGACTTCATGAGAGAGAGAACAGATGGAAATGCTGGTAGACCATTTGGGACCTACTAAAAGTCATATAATTTTATGACAAAGAAAGTCACTCAGGAGCATTTATTTTAGTTTCTTCCTATTTTTCATGAATGAGTAATAAGGAGCACAATGTGGCAACACATTTTCCTAGAACTAGTCATCAATGACAATATTAGAACTAAAATCCTCTTCTTGACTAAAGGGCCCACATCATACCATACCACTCTTTAGTATCTGCTGATTCTAAAGAAACATGAATCCAGATTCCTTAAAAGTAAATGAATAACATAGCAAAACTCAAGGAATAGACCCAGAGTAAAAAGATACTGGACTCATTTATAGAGAGCCAACATAAACAGATGAAACATGATAATGTGATTCCAGTACTGCCAAATAAGGTGATTCAAAACTGGTAGGAAGAACTCAAATTCCTCAAATGCAATGAGAGAATGTGTAACTAAAGGTTAAAGTAAATTCCTGAAGGGCAGTGGGTATGTGAACTGGGAAAAGTAGAGATTTTATTTAAAAAATGAGATAAACCACAGAAGAAAACAAATACAGTAAATTCCTGTATGTGCAGTATTATCCAAGCCCAAATACTGTCTGCCCACCTGCCTTAGGATCTCTCTCCATTTTGTTATTCCTCTCCATTACTATTAAAGCAGGTAAGACAAAAAAGAAACAGGAACAAATAAAACAATTGAAGGCAACATATCAGTCCCCTTATAAATCAAGGCGGGAGGAATATTTTATTAGTGAGATTTCTTTGGCCCTTAAATCTCTAAATTCTACTGTCTAGTGTTTTCTGTTAGAGGAACACTCTTCTAAATTCTATCTCTATCTCTAACTCTATCATCTCTATCTCTATCTCTATCTCTGTCTCTATCTCTATCTCTATCTCTATCATCTCTATCTGTCTCTATTTCTATCTCTATCATCTATTTCTATATCTATATCTGAGCAATAAACAAGTTTTATTCCCTCTACTTACATATTTCAGCAAATACACTTATACCCTATTCACAAGTGTGCAAACTCAGTTTCTTGATAGTCCTCTAATAATATCTAATGGAATCTTAAGGCCAGAGTAATAGTATACGGTGAGTTTGATAGTTGCCTTGTATGTGTTCAACCCAGGTTAGATCTTCAGCCCCTGTTATGGTCCACAGAGCATGCCAACAGTGATTCCTGAGCTCAGAGGCAGGAAAAAGCCAAGCACTTTCAGGAGTAACCCCTTGTCCCACACCTCACATAACAAATTCCCTTCCATAAAAAAGACTTTTCAGAGTTTCACATCCACTAAGTCATAAAACTCATTCCTCAGGCATTATTTTTTTATTATTCAGAGATTATTTATTATTTATTTATTATGCATTATTATTGCTTGGTTTAAGTCTTTCTTGGCAAATAGCAACTTCAATCTTCTGAGTTGTTTGGATCAAAACCCTGAAAGTCACTCATCCTCTTTTAATCTATTACTTTCTCTCATCCAATATACGATTTTCATCCAATCTATAAGAATCTCACCACATGTCTCTCTCTCCACTGAAGAACCACTGGTCCTAGTCTCTATCAATGCACATTTAGATTAGTGAAGTAGCATTCGAGATGATAGTTGTTCTGTTCTTGTTGTATTTTGTATATTATTACTATCATAGTTGAGGTTACATAGTTACAAAATTGTTAACATCTAACTGGTGCTCTAGTCACACTTCTCTCTGAAAATGGTTAGCACTTTTTAAGTATCTTTAAGTTTTCTTGTTACTCATTTCTGGTAGAACAAAAAAATACCTTAGTTAGAAAATCAGCATCCTGAAAGAGTGACTCCACAGAGATAGACCAATCCAATAACTAGAGTCCTCCTAAAAACAGCAATTTTTGGCACAGAAAAAAGATGTCAGACAGATGGGCTGTCACGTGAATATAGAAACAGAATGATGAATCTATAAGTTGAAGACTCTGATGATCACTAGTTGACACCAAAATCAAGTCATTTAATTGTAATGTTTTGTCAAAATACAAATGTGTGTTAAAATCATAAACTTATATATAAATTTAATATAACATAAAAATTTATATGGTTTCACATGTAGAAAGTAAGCAATAAAGTATGCAGCATTTAAAATTATGACATTGATATACACAAAATATTATTTATTACTCCACTGTGCTATATGAAAATTTAATTAGCAATTTATATGCATTTTAAATCATCAAATGCTAATGACTTTTTAAATAATATTAATGGAAATTTCTTCTTAATTATTTTAATAAAAGTAGAGAATATAATTAAGATAATTAAACAGAGCTCTTGGGAAATAAATACCAAAAAATCGTCATATTGTTTTTACAGGCAGTTAAAAGAAGTAGCTAAGAGATTTTGCAGTATTACAGTAATATCTTTGAAGGCATGTGTTTGGTTATAAAAACTGGATAATTTTATACTTCACAATCTTAAAATGTGCATTCCATACCATTTACATTCAGAATCTTTTACTTTCTACCTACATATCTCACCCAACATGTTAACTCTATGTACGTTGAGGTTTTAAACTTAGTAACTTATTTTTTAATTATTTTTTATAACATATTAAATAAATAACCTCTCTGCAGCTAAACTGATCCTTCTTATAATCTCTTCCAGAAAAGGAGGTTAATTTGTTTGGGGGTATATAGGGATTACTGGGGTTAAGATGCTAAGATTTGCACATTGCCAACTCTGGATTTAACTCTGGTGCCCATGTGACCTTGTCGCCCATTCCTGACACCACCAGGAGAGATCACTGAGCACAGAGCAGGGAGTAATCCCTAAACATGACCTGGTGTGGCCAAAAAATCAATAATTAAATTATAATTCTAATTTGATTTCCATGTACAAAAAGATTGATCTTTCTAATTTAACTCTGCCCTGAATTCCTATCTGTGCCTATATAATAGCGAAGATTGTGACAGGATGTCAGTATCTCATCAGAAAATGGAAAATTTTTTAAAGAGCATGAAATAGAGAAGGGTTGGAAGAATTGTGGAGGGACAACCTTCAGAACAGTGAGCAAGATTAAAGAACGGACTGTAACTTTAGGACTAGAAAGAGAAGAAAGTCACCAGAGCGAAATCACTGTAGGTGGGAAGATAGGGGGTATCACGTCACCACAACCAAACAAGGAAGGTATAGCTGCAATAAGAGATCCCTTGGCAGGAATCGCTCCTCTGAAACCCAGCTAGTGCTGCACCCCATTGATCAGGATCAGGTCCTCTAGAAACAACTCCACAGTCTTTTACCTGCAAGTGTCTTATGATGACCTTCACTAAATTTACATGTAAAAGAACCAGGAGAGTGAGATAAAGCAAAGTGTGATTTAGAGAATAGCTGAGATCCAATCTAATCCTTCAGAGTACTCAGAACATAGGCTATAGCCAGAAGCTATCATTCTCAGAGAAAGGAGGTCTCCACTGTCACATTTGTATATTAGTCAGTCACTGGCTGCTGATTCACTCTGGTGACAGACGATAAATCAAATTATTAAAAATCCTGGGTGTGGCAGCTTTAACTGCTCTGGAGTAATCCTCTAAAGAAATAGGTTAGTCCAGGTAATTACTGGCTATGACTTGCAGCATTTGGGAGATCAATTATCTAGCAAAGAGAATCTAGAAATCTCAAGATTTTCTATCACAGTTCACTACTTTCTTCTCACTGATAATTTACTTCTCATTAGAGCTTCCCGTCCAGAGAGTAGGGACATAATACAGAGGGTTAGGACACATATTTTGCTTGTATCTGGCCCGGTTTGATCCCCCAACTCTGGTTTGACCCCCTATATTGCATGGCTTATGGAGCACTGGGGCATCTGAGCACTTCTGGGGAGGTCCTAACAGTGCCTGTTAAGGCAGGGTCCAAGCAGCACTACATCTCTGGGCGCTGGCATTCAATATCATGCTCGGTTGGCCATGAATTGAGGAAATTCCCAGTCCAAAGTACACTGGCCATGGTTTAAGAGACTCATATTCAACCCAAACAAAAAACTTTTTCTTATTTGGTCTGTGTCCACAAAATTGTATTAGTCTCAAGAGTGACAAAAATAACTTGTAAGAAGCATAATAGTAAGACAGAGTATAACCGTTTATTCTGCAATTGTCTTCAAACATCAATGATACTCATCCTTCTCTGCCCTTTCCAGATGCCTCTTATGAAAAAATTTTAATGATCAAGTTTGTTGGTTTGCAGAGATCACAAATATTTTACCCTTTCAAAAAGATTGACTTCTTGTTTATCACACCCTTTCAAGTAAATGTTTGCTGTACTATTCATTCATAATTACAGTTGGACCAGAAGGTACATGGAGATACTTTGCAGTTAACCTGATGACCAAACATATTCTACCATTACTCTATTAAGTACTAATACCCTGCCTATTAGGATCATAATACTATGTGCATACTAGTGTAACTGAACTTACACTATTGTGGCTTTGCTGATTGGTCAATTTGAAGAAACTAAGTGATAAGATATGATCCAGGAACTAAAGTTTCATGAACTTTTGTGTTTTTTTTTTTTTTTGCTTTTTTGGGTCACGCCCGGCAATGCTCAGGGGTTACTCCTGGCTCTTTGCTCAGGAATTCCTCCTGGAAGTGCTCAGGGGACCATATGGGATGCCAGTAACGGGACCCAGGTTGGCCTCGTGCAAGGCAAATGCCCTACTCACTGTGCTATTTTTGTATGAATTATTATTCCTCTAATCAATAAAGATCTCTAGGTCTCTAGACATCTATAGTTGGGGAGGATGAAACGTAAATTATCTCACTAGGTCATGCTGTAATAGTACATAGCACTGCTTGTTCATCTCTTGGTTTCTGAATTTAGTTGCTTTCTACAAAGCTAGACATCGCTATATATTATAGCCATTGGTTATGGATACCACATTTCCTAGTAAAGTACATTCTCCATATTTTATAAATTTTCTCCAAGATTGTATTGCTACTAGCTTAAGATGAATATGTCTGTACTCTATCTTATCACCAGCCTCCAAATGATTTAATCTATGGTAGGGTCTGAGTCTTTTCCACATTCCCACTACTGTGTCTCTTATCAATGAGGGTCTCTGTGAGATCATGTGATATGAAAATTCCTCAATAGTTTCACTCTTTGAACTGAATACTAAGTTGGAAAAGATACTGATACATTTGTTATAAATTTTACTGCTTCCCAGGATGAATTAAACTCTTGCACATACTGAGATAGAGCCTATGTTATTAATATGCCAACAAGCATCTGCTACTATTAGTTTTGTTTTTGCAAAGAATAATGCTCTGTCATAGTCTCAGTGTTTAAATTTGTCTTTGGATAGGTAAGATATGTAGCTATAGCATAGTGAGACAAACTTTAGTGAGAGGGTATCCAAACTGTTTTGTGCCTACCTTCTCTCTCTCTCTCTCTCTCTCTCTCTAATTATTCCAATCATGAGTCCCATCATGAACAAGGATATAGGATAACTTCTAATTTATTGGATCAATCGTGTTCTATACTTTATCATTTTATGTGCTTTCAATATTGACTGCTGTCTGATACGTGTTAACATACATTGTTAGATACCTTTTATTTTATTCCCATTCCAGGTTGTGCACCCACACCATTTTGTGCTCTTTTCACCTGTGAACCCATGTATTTGCACCATTTTTCTCATATGTTCATCCCTGGACCTTCTTGACCCTACTCTGCCAATTTGGCTACTCCGTTAATGTTCCAAGTCAGTCACTGCTGTCTATGCAGCTATGCATGTCCTTGTTTGAACCATTTGTCTAAAAATAGTGAGTAATTTGCAATAATGAATGAGTAATACTGACCAAAATCTTGTCTATTTTTTAAATTACTACTGTCTTTCAAGAATCCCCTGAGTTGTGCTATTTTGTAATAATAGCCCACTTTTAGCACACATTAAGATACTGAGGTGAATAATCCATGCAGTGAGAAAGAGAGCTGTTTTCTTCCTTTATTAAGGTACTCATATTGAAATTTCCACACATATAAGCTCTAGCTGTGATGGTGGAGCTGTGTGTGCATCTGTATGTATGTGCATGTAGGTCTATCATTCTCTGTGATCTTGAAAAACTAGGGAGATTAGTTCAGTTACTGTCCTCTGCTTTAAGTAGATTCAAGATACATTTTTTACTCTTTTAAAAATATTTTATTATACCACTGTGAGATATACAGTTACAAAGAGATTCATAAGATGTTCATATTTGGGTTTCAGTCATACATTGTTCCAGCACCCATCCCTCCACCAGTCCCCATTTCCCACCACCAATATCCCCGATTCCCTCCCCACCCTAGCCTGCCTCTGTGGCAGGTTTTAATTTCTTCTTTCTTTCTTTCTTCTTCTTCTTCTCCTTTCTTCTTCCTTCCTCCCTCCCCCTCCCTCCCTCCCCTTCCCTCTCTTTCCCTTCCTCCTCCTTCCTTCTTCTTTCTTCCTTCTTTCTTCTTCCTTCTTCTTTCTTCTCTTCTTTCTCCTTTCTTCTTTCTTTCTTTCTTTCTTTCTTTCTTCTCTCTCTCTCTCTCTCTCTCTCTCTCTCTCTCTCTTTCTCTCTCTTTCTTTCCTTCCCTCCACATTGTGGATTACAATACATACATTAAGAGGTTGTCATGTGTATCTTTTGCCTGTATTTAATGCTCAGTTCTAGGTTAGTATCAGCACTTTTGACAATTATTAGCACACTGTTCCGTTCTCAACATTTATATTTTATAAATTGCTCCTCCTAGGGTTACTGAAGTTTATGAGCTTGTCTCATAGCCATTAAACCACCATGAGCAGATTTTGTATTGGTGATGATAGGTAGTAACTTGATAAGAGGAAATTGGACTGCTATTCCACAACTGAAATAAGGAAGAATGTATAAGAATATAGGGAATCCTTCCATTATTACCAAATCCCATGATTAAAATCAATGAAAAACTATAAAACTTAATCTTCACGAACAAAGATTTAGGACACCGTGTCACATAAAGATCCATGAGTCGTAAAGGTTTCCTTTATTTTAAATAAACTGAAGTTTTATTTATATAAACAATTTTAATTTTTAAATATTGTTTAATTGACTGAAGGTAAAATGAGCACAGAATGGGGAACAATAGTAGTTACAAATGCTAATTATGACAAGGTTGCCAGTTACAGAAAAATGAACTCTGAGCATTTTCCTCTAATTTTCGAACACATTTTATATAGATCTATTAAGCTTATGTCTTTCTTTCTTCTATTATTCCTTGATTTATTATATGCCTTAAGTTTTTATATATAGACCCAACATACAATTTATAAAGCTTATTTATACACATAGTTACGTTCCTTTGGAAAACCCTGAGAAAATGCAACATGCCCAGCAGCATAGCAGAAGCTGAGGGTTTTATTTGTTTTAGTGGGGAAGAAAAGAGTGATGTTCAGGACTTACTCCTGACTTTGTGCTCAGGGTTCACTCCTGTCAGTGCTCAAGGGAACATATGGGGTTCAAGGAATTAAACCTGAGCCAACTGCATACAAAGAAGCAGCCTCCCTTTTCTACCATATGTCTGAACCACAGCAGGGCTCCTTGCTGCATTAGTTGATTTTGATTCAGAATCTCAGACATCTTTGAAACTTTTCTGTTGGGACTTGTCAAAGATTCCACATACATATTTATCTATGGCAGGTAACTTTTGCCCCAGTGTAGCAGTTGGGTCACATGAGCCAAGCGGTAGAACTGCCTTTACTAGAGTCTGCACATGCCCTTTCTTGTGCAAGCCTTCCACTGAGAACTGGCAACATTTTGCATCACTTGCTAAATCATTTAAAACTCCGATCCCGAGTGTGGCATTTTCTAAACTTGACTGCAGTTTCCATGGACGGGTGCCCAAAATAGAATACTTAGCTTGGTACCTTGGAGTAGAAATCTCAGTATTCGTGTACACTAATGAATCGTTGAACCTCTCACCAATGTGACAAGTCACTGAACCTTTGCATGGTTTATTTCTCCCACTCTCAAAGTCGACTCTACATATCTTATCTTGACATCGCATCCTTAACTCAGTTATGAAATTCCTCCGAGGTTCTGCTAGTCTCATAATTAGTCCTGTGCCTATTTACTAGTTCGAGATGTTCTCTAGTTTCAGGTGATAAGAATCTCTTTTTAAAGAATCTCTTTCAAGGACCTTGATTTTCACACAAATAAATAAATAGTTTTATTTATATAAACAATTTTAATTTTTTAAATATTGTTTTTAATTGACAGACATGGGCAGAGCTGTTACTGGCTCTCACTGTGCCCAGCCGCTCATGATGTGCCCGGGAGGGATGGCAGGTTCTAGCCCTGGCCCGCCACCCCAGCAGAGCCTCACAACAAGCCAGACGACCCCCCACTCCATGAGGACCTCCATTTTCCACATCCGACTTCCCCTTCATCAGAACTCCACCCAGCAGACCAGCCTATCAGCCCGGCTCACAAGCTGCAAGCGCCTCGTGGTTCATCAATAAATGCTGGATTTTGAGATGACTACTAGAGTATGCTACCGCACGGCATAGCCTGGCAAGCTACCCATGTCATATTTGATATGCCAGATACCAGTAACAATTATAGACCTCATTCCCATGACCTGATGGAATGGTTTGAGGCTCTTTATGTTCCTGGAGTAAGCAGGTGCCCTTGGGCTCTACTTGCATGAGACAGGTTATATGGAGATGTTACTGGTGCCTGCTTGAGCAAATTGATGATGTACGGGAAGACAGTAATACAGTGACAGTGTTTTTAATTGAATCACAGTAAGATAAACAATTACAAAGTTGTTCTTCCTTCCTTCCTTCCTTCCTTCCTTCCTTCCTTCCTTCCTTCCTTCCTTCCTTCCTTCCTTCCTTCCTTCCTTCCCTTTTTTCTCTCACTCTCTCTCTTTCTCTCTCCCCTCTCCTTTCTCCCATCTCCCATTATGGACATTATGGTTTGCAATGCAAATACTGAAAGGTTATCAGGTATATCCCTTTACCTACTTCCCACAACTAGTTCCTGTCCAAAACCACCATTTCCAACCATCATTGTCATACTGGTCCCTTCTTTATCCTGACTGGCCTTCAAGCGCCACATACTGTGGCATCCTTCGAATATTGACCAATGATTTCCCATACTTAGTTTTATTGATGATTAATCATTCCTGTCCTAAATAATCTTCCGATAATTAAAATAGCCACCATATTCCACATTAATTAATTTTATGTTTTCTTTATATTTCTCCAATGTCAGAGATGCAATAAAACTGATATATCACACTTGCCATTGCAATTGCTCTGCTACAAAGTGCAAGAAACTACCAACCATACTCTAACCATTAAGGATAGAATGCTTATTACCATCCATCTGGTATTTAATCCAGAATTAAATATTTTAAGTTTGCTTTACTACTTCTAGAACTATTTCTAACCAAGAATGCAAAAGGTTGTTTGTAGGTCAAATAATTTAATGCAAATGATTTATTCTAGATTAACTCTTTTATGAGCTCTCTTTTTAAATCAAATCACCATGAGATAAACAGATACATGGTATTCATGATTGGGTTTGGGCCACATAAAGTTCCAGCGCTCATCCCTTCATTAGTGAACATTTCCCATCACCCGTGTCCCAGTTTCCCTCCTGCCAACCCTACTCACAGCCTGCTCTATGTCAGATACTTTTCTTCTCCCTACCCCTTCCTCCCTCTTTCCTTTTTAGGTACTTTGGTTTGCAATGCAGGTACCGAGAAGTGTCATGCGCAACACCTACCTCCTTTCAGCACTTAGCTCTTGTCCAGAGTGATCATTTCCACCTGTCATTGTCTCAGTGGTGCCTTATCTGTCCTAACTGGATTAACTATATTTTTCGGGGAGACACATCCGGTGACACTCAGGGATTACTCCTAGCTCATTGTTCAGGAATTACTACAGGCAGTGTCAGGGGATCATATGGGATGCCGGATATCAAACCTGGGTTGGCCGCATGCAAAGCAAATGCCCTACCCTCTAGCTATCATCGCTCTGGCCCCTGGATTAACTCTTCAATGGATAAGGAAAGCAGGTTAGGACAAGAAAGAAATAATAAGGATAAATTTAAGAGAAGTTCATCCACAGTCAACCCAAAAAAGAATCCTGTATTCTCAATTATTTACAAAGTTTTTGCAACCAAGATACAAAGAATATTGGATTGTTAGTTCTTACTTTTGTCTTAGAATCATCTCCACGTAAGATGTATTGCAGTTGTTTTGAGCCAAGGGCCATCACTTGATGCGAACATACAATTTATCAATTTGTTAGTCGCAACACATTTAGCATCTGGAGGATGAATATTGGATCCATCCAAAAGAGGCTCAGGGCATGGGGTGGTTGTCAATAATATCAGCCTGCTCTTTTCTTTGTTATTTTTCTGTTTTTCTTGGTCAAATCCAAAGGACAGAAGCAACTGCTCTTGCTACCATGAAAACTGTGACAAAGCATGTGAAGAGCACACAGAAAAGGCACAGTTGATCTACTTAACATTATATCAGCCTCGCAAGTAATCTGAAGGAAACAAAGCTCAGAGTCCTCAGCACTGTGGGATCTGCATAATCTCTCTCCTTTTCTGGCTGATATTTCACTTTTTATGGCTTCTCACCTGACGCTTTCTGTATACATTGATCATTTCCTATAACTCAATTTTTGGCCTGGTATATCCTCTTTAATCTCTACACTTTTCTACCACCCTACCACACCTTCACTATACTGTAACAAACATGTACAGTGCACAGAGAGCCTTACCCAAGCAATAACAAGCCTATCTTTATGTCTATTTCTCAAATACTTTTTAATTACTTGGAAGGTGATGGCATTTTACCTTACTTTTTTTGCATAATGTAGCAATAAGTGAGTGAATGAAAGAAAATAATCAATGACTCATTTATTTTCATCAAGATGTAATTTCAATAACATCATTTTTTAAAAATGCCAACTCAACTTTTCTTTCTCTCTCAAATTTTAGATATCATTCCACTCTGATTTCATCAGGACTGACTTACATTTTAATAGACATTTCCATAAAGTTTTATCATGGTTTTGTCAGGTATCTGTCACCCATTTACTGAAATTGACTAATCATTTTATTTCCAGTGCTTAGCAAAAATATTCCTGAAGAATATGAAAACTAAATAAATGATAGACTGAATCAATATTGTAATTCACAGATAAAAAATTATAAAACTTACAGGAACTGAACCACCATTTAATTTTTCATAATTTGATAAAAATTTCAAGTAATAAAAGAATTGCAATAAATTTGACATTCAACAGGCTGTAGAATATTTGATAGAATTTCTTAGATAAAATCTAAATAACTTATATTCAGACATAAAAATGACATAGAAATATAATAATTGCCTGATTATTTTTAATCCTATAAAGAAAAAATTTCAGTTGGTTGAATGTATAATTTTTACCATAATTGTTTTAGTAAGAACACATTTATATGTGTGTTTTAAATGACTCAATACTGCTAAATATCTAACACATTTAGAAAAATTGCTGGCCTAAAGATTTCAAGCAGTTACAACAGATTTCTAGAACAGTACTCTATTTGTTTATAGGGTGGGTTGGGCCATATCAACCTGTGTTTTGGAATTAATTCTGACTCTGTACTCAGTGAGCACTCCTGGCAGTGCTGGGGCGAGCATCGTGGTGCTGGGATAAAACTGGTGTGGGCCAAGTGCCAAAGAAGTGCCTTACCTAGGACCAGAGGGATAGCACAGCGGGGAGGGAGTTTGCCTTGCAAGCAGGCGACCCGGGTTCGATCCCCGTCATCCCATATGGTCCCCGAGCAGCGCCAGGAGTAATTCCTGAGTGCAGAGCCAGGAGAAACCCCTGAGCATTGCCGGGTGTGACCCAAAAAGAAAAAAAAAGTGCCTTACCTGCTGGGCTATGTTTCTGGCCCCTAGCATAGTAATATGAAGTTATTTTAAATACCTTTAAAGCACCTTATTGGCTATAATGTCTCAACACAATGTCTTATCTGCTGGGTTATATCTCTGGTCCCCAGAATAAAAATATAAAGTTATTTTAAAACACTTTGATCTAAGAGTGCCACTTTTCAGAATTCATAGACCCATAGTTATGCCAAAAAAAAAAAAGGAAAAGAAACCTCCTCTATGCAGAATATTAGGAGGAATGGTCTTTACTTCATTCTTTGGGATGGTCTCTCAATGAATGCAACTGTTAATATCCACAGTGTAGAGTCTCAGTTTTTATAAACTTTGTTGAGTGTAGAGGTTTATTTGAGCAAAGTCTAATAGCTTTGGACAGAATTTTAATACCATTACCTTTCTAACTGCAATGATAGTAAATCCTTTTTAAAACACCTAAGTTAATAAAACAGGGAAATGAAATGCTATTGAAATAGGTTTCAGAATAATGGTGCCAGTATAACTCACCCAGAACATGTGTGTTCTCTTAGTGTTCCCATCCTGATCCACAATGGATCATTGTATTTAGAGTCCCTAGCCTCAAATAAACTAAAACAGCCAATTTCTTAATCTCTTCAGAGTCACAGTATATGTTAACTTAAAACATATACTCTTTGATCTGATTAAATCACCTGATTTTTTTGTTTGATTTAAGAAAGTATGGAACAATTCTGTAAGTTGTTTGCATAAGAACAATTTTAGAAATATCTCTTTATTCAACCTTAATTTATAAAAGAAAATAATTTAAGATTAGAAAGAAGTTAAAAGGAAATTTTACCTGGTCTCCTGTTCTGTATATGGAAAACTTAAGTCCAGGTAAACCTTAAAAATTAAAGGCATATTCTAAAAGAGAATATTATTTTCCCAGTTAATATGCTGTCTCCTTCATCTACCCACTCTACTACTTAAGATTCTACTAATATGTCTTTCCATTTATGAGTTCATACATACAAACTCTTAGAGGTTTCTGTTTTCCTGACAATGTTAACATTAAGCATAAATTATTTATACCATATGCTTTCTATAATAAATCAGCTTAAATTATGTTTCTACATGTAATCAGATTTGTGAAATCAGAAACAAATTAAGAGCTATCTGTAAAATATTGGTATATTTTGTCTCTACAAGTATAATAACTCAAACTTATAAAATATTTATTTAACAAGGTAGCATAATAGCTAGCTCAAAGATATCTGTCCTCATTCCTTAAACCTGGGACTTTGTTACATGTAAAAGGTACATAAGGTTGCAGATGGAATTAAGGGTACTAATCAACTGACCTTGAGGTGCAGAGATTATCTTGAATTATCCCACTCGGTCCGATGTTAATGGATGTGTCCGTAAAGGTGGAAGAGGGGAGCCAAAAGAAAGTGCTACAGAGATTGCAAGAAGGCAAATGACTTAGGCGGAAGTTGCCGACCTTGAAGATGGAGGAAGAAAGCCAAGAGTCAAGGAATGCAGGTGGCCTCTAGGAGCTCCAAAGAAAAGAAACTTCGTCTCTAGAAAGGTATGAATTCCTGCTAGCAATTTTAGCACAGCAGCCCATTTAGAGTGTGTGAAAAAAAAATTGCAGTATAGTAACTGAGGTGTTTTAAGTAACAAATCAAAGTCTCTTATTACAGCATTTGTGAAGACAAATAAGCTCATTTTGAGAGCCAGTTTACAAAATTAAAAGATGAGAGCCTGTACATTGGGCCAATCAATTACTGAATGCAATACTCGAGTACACAGGGCTGAGCAGTAGAATCAGCAGAGATGATACAATGGTGCCTTGCTGTGCTGCCAGTGAACTACGAGCCCACGAAGGTCAGGACTGATTAAGTCTGCATAGACTCTTGCATGTCATAAATTCTACAATCTTGTATGCCTCACAAAAGCAACCAACAAGGGGTATGTGAGACCCCCTTGATCTTCGGAGTTGAGAGCTGAGCCCGGTCACCTGGACTTCGAGGGAGCCATGAAGTTCTTCACAGGAAAAGGAGAAATCGGCCCCAACGTTGCTTGGTCTTCCATTGCACAAGAGAATTTCTGAGAGGATAGTGAGTAAAATCCTTTTTATTACGGAAAACTAACGATTCTAAGGAGTAGGAAATCTCTTTCAGGGCATGGGGAGGCAGTCCTAAAGTAAGGAAGATTTTGCAGGCCCCAGAAGCCAAACAAGAGAGGCACAGACAAATCCAGAGCGGAGTGCTCTGAAGCTTAAGGAAGGAGAAATTACACACGCTGACTTGGAGTCCCACGACTGCTTTGGGGAGGTGATTAGTTATTTATTTATTTTCTCAAGTTGCCTCTGCTTCAGCGAAAGGTAGTTGGTAGGAAGTTGTCAAGAAGCACCGGGCTCTGGTGATCTCTTCTGGAAGGGTCCTCGCCTTGGCCTTCAGCTGGCATCAGGGTCACTCCGTTTTGGACTCTCTCTTGTCTCTCTAAAACAGTCCTTCGTTTTATGACTCCCTAAGAATATTGTCTAGAGAGTCCTACCTGCCTGCCTGCCCTCATCTGTACTCTCTGGTATGTAGGGACTCACTGTAGTGAGCATGTGAAATGTAGCAAGTACAACAGAGAAACTGACGTTTTTAATTTTAACTTTAGTTCATTAAAATTCAGACAGCCACATGTGACAAGAGGCTACCAAATTAAGTGGCACATCTGCTTAACAAATTAAGTTGGCATCTGGATTATAATTAAATGCCCCCCCATCCTACCAAGATAATGCAAGACTACTCACAAAATAACATTGCAATAGCAAATCAGAAATGAGTTTTTTGCCTATTGTAAGTCCCAGAACCATGTTTTTAAAACTACATAGTTAGTAAATATTTAACAAGGCTTGAGGGACTGTGATGGCAGTCACCATTTCATAGGAAAGTAGAGGACGACACTTACTAAGGAGAAGAGACTTTTTTTTAAGTCAAATTCCATCTCGCTTGGACTCTGTAAAATGAAGGCAAGAGTTATCCAACCAGCAAACTACTCTCACCTAGGGCCCCTGACCCCACATGTGTCTGGTATGACAGGTCAGAGTAACTGAAAATTGGTTTCAAATTCATTCCTAACTGTGAATCTTTTGCAATGCTGTGTCCTTTGGCCTCTTCGTATTTCTCATATTTACTCATTGATTCTGGTTCCACCTGGTTTAACCTCTACCTTGTGCAATTCCTCAGGAATAAGTAGTCTTTTCTAAGGCTTTCCCAGATGGGGGTTGGGATGAATGAAAGGGCCAAAACAGGGGCACATTTTATGGAGAGTTTAGTATCATTTGAAGATAGAAAGAAATACACACATGGGAGACTTTAGGGAGTGAATCTTTTACTTTTGAACTATTTCTATGTATGATGGAATTTTGCTATTTGCTTATACTTCAGTTTATTCCACAGCAATGCAGGTTACCTCATTGCAAAATCTTTCCCACTATTTGATTCTTCATTCTCACTGTTATGTACTAGTTGTATTTTATTATTTTCCCCTCTATAGCAAATATCATAATAACAGATAGTTCTTGAACATATGCCATGTTTTAGACCCATGTCTAAATGTATTACATGAAATAGCACCTAATGATGGCTAATAATACCACGTAATAGTACCAGAAAACATATTTTTGAAGATAAATGAAATGAGCATGAAAAGAATGGTAATTAATTTGCTCATTACATATTATATTATTGAATCAGGAAATGCAGACAGCTTGTGCATTGGGAATTATGCCTATATTATATACTATCATGTGTGTGCTGAGTATGTTCTGTATATGTTGAATATATATATATACTTATATTCTATCATGTGTATGTTAAGTAAGGGGGATTGTATGATATATCTGTGCTAAATATTTTAGCAAAATATTAAGTAAGGCGTGAGTTATGTTATGTATGTTATGTATGTTATATATATTAAGGAAGGGGAGTGCATGATATATCTGTACTAAAATATTTTAGTAAAACCCTAGTTAGGTTTTAAACTGGTTTTCAGAAAGCCAATGCCCAATTTCCTCATACTTTTCTACTGGTTATTCCCACTTGTCTCTCAATTTGTACCTTCTAATCTTGGCCGCTCTCTCTGGCTGGACTATAGTTACATACTTTTCAGGGTAGAAGTGCTTCTCTACATCTTTGCTATCTGATACTCTCCACAATGTATTCTTCATTTTCAGTGTAATATTATAAACATTATCAAACAAACTTGATTGCAACTTTTTTTCTACTTAAATCTTGAAAGGTTTTTCTATTCCTCACCCTAAGTGTAACTAACTCTAAGTAGAGTATATCATTCACATTGCAATGTAGGAGCTGGAACAATATTACAGCAGGTAGGATACTTGCCTTGTATAGGACTGTCCTAAGTTCCCCATATGGTCCCTGAGCCCTCAGAAGCAATCCCTGAGACAAAGCTTGGAGTAACAGAGCACAGTTGGATGTGATCCCAAAGCAAAATAAGAAATATGCAAAAATGAAAACACAATGGCAGGCTATTTTCAAATATTACCTAAAATCTATTCTTTCTTCTTACCAGCTTAAAATGCCTCCACACAAAGTTATATTTTACAGACTAAAATTATGCATGATTTAATTGTACTTAAATTTTTTAAGGAAGAAACCATATTAAGACTGATACATTCTGGCAAAAAATTCACATTTCCTTTCATCTTTAAAGAGAACCAGAGTTGTAATTCCATACAACTCTCCTTTGGGGACACATACAATGTCTCTATCCTGTGCTGATGGACACAAACACTGAGATTTGTAAAATTTATCACTCTTGGCTCAGCATGAATGCTTAAATCCACATGAAGGCACACACCATTCTGTTCTATCGCTGGCACTTGAGCTCTTCTCTAGATCTCCAATGCAGATGCCGCTGAAATTCTACCAACTCTCTTAGCACTCACTATTTCATCAGTCTTTCCATTGAGCTGACGTATCTGTTCATATAATCAAGGAAAATATTTCTAAGCAAAAAATTCTGCCTGACGTGGATCCAACATGGGTTCCATTAGCAGCACCATGTTTTTTTCAACTTTCCCAGATGCAGTTCTAGAGCCTCCTGTACCTAAAAGGTGGTTCTGGTATCCCCAGCACTGCAGAGATGGATCATTATCACATCTTAGAGACCTTGCACAAACCTGCTGGTCTGCTTAGACAAATAATCAGTGAGCCCCAGCCCCACGTTCTGGCACACCTTGATGCCCTCCACTTCATAGATTAATTAAAAAAGAAAAGAAAAATATTGCAAGGAAGCTGAAAATCTGTGATTATTCCTTATTGCTTATATATGGTAAAGTTCGCTCAACTGGACAAAAGTAATGTAAACTTCGTCAATATACTGCACTTAATTGTTAAGCATATTTTTGTGGCAAATGCTACAGGACTGAGAGATATAACACATTTGAAAGAAACAGGATGCTATGAAACTGCAGAAATGGGAGAACACAGAGCCCATATAGCACTACAGAATAGTTCCATGTTTTTTTAATGATAATTTAGGTTGTTTAAGGAGAAACCTTCCATTTTTTCAAAGTCAAAAAGTAAAATTTGGGAAACTGGTGATCAGTGCACATAAAATGCTGTACAGAATAAATTAAATATAAAATGAAGATAGCTAGTTTAAAACTTCATTGTGTATTTTGCTAGAAATTATTTTCTTTGCATTGTTTTCTTCTATGTTTAACTTTACAGTGTTTTTAAGAACTATACCTGTCTTGCTCAGAGCTTATTCTGACTCTTGGTTCAGGGGGTTATTATTGGGGTACTCGGAGGACCTTATGTTGTGCTGAGGGTCAAACTGGGGTCAGCAGCATGCAAGGCATGTGTCTTACCCTATATATTAACTCCATGGACCCTGTCATTGATTTCTAGTCAATTATAATGATTGTAATAAGAATTTTTAAAATTATGTTTTCAAGATTTAAAAAAAATTTAAATATTTTTTGATTCATTGATATGATTTAAATTTTCAGAAATGTGTTGCTTTTCTCAATTTATGATCTTAAGAATGATCCATGTAGGGGCCAGAGCGATAGTACAGCGGGTAGGGCGTTTGTCTTACACGCAGCTGGCTCCATGTCTGCCCGGGTTCAATCCCCGGCATCACATATGGTCCCCTCGAGCACCACCAGGAGTAATTCCTGAGTGCAGAGCCAGGAGAAAACCCTGAGCATTGCCAGGTGTGACCCAAAAAAGCAAAAAAAAAAAAAAAAAAAAAGAATGATCAATGTGTACTTGAGAATAATGTAAAATTATTTTCTTAAAATGGAAGTTTATATATATTTTATCTTTTCAATATTAAATTTAAATCCGCTATTTATTTCCTTCAGAGTTTGTTTGGAGGTTCTAGCAGGGGAGCAAAGCTACTCCTATACCCTAGACCAAAGACCAGTCCGTCTCTATTCTGGGAAGGCCGCTCCTCTTCAACCAAGCATACAGCTTTGGGAGGGAAGCACATGGAGTGGTGAGGGAGGAAGGGGACACCTGCCTAGGCAGTCAGATCAAGCATAATCAACCCTGGAGATCAATGGGGTGACAGATGTTGCAGCCAGATTGCCCTCACATCCACAGATACACAGGGCAG
>JAJIBD010004948.1:0-36511 GCA_021461705.1 Cryptotis parvus
CTCTCAGACATTTTGTGTATGATGTTCATATTTAATTATCCAAGGTCAGTAAAATTTAGATAAAGACATTTATCAAAATTTTAAACTACGGTTTATGTATTGCATACTTTTGTGTATATAATGCAATCTTAGATTTTTATTACTTCTGATATCTCGATAGTATTCTCAGTTGAATATGAGTCTAGAATCTCAGGTAGAGTCTCTGGGGTGCGCGGCTTCGCGGCGGGCACCTGGGGCTGTGGTAGAGCCCCAGGTCTCGGCAGAAGGTGGAACTACAACCCCCAGAAGTCCGAGCGGAACCGGAAGTAAGCCGTCATTTTGAACTCTCACCCGGCCTGTCTGCATCTCGGGTAGAGTCTCTGGGGTGCGCGGGCTGGCTGGGGGGCGACTGGGGCTGTGGTAGAGCCCCAGGTCTCAGCAGAAGGTGGAACTACAACCCCCAGAAGTCCGAGCGGAACCCGGAAGTAAGCCATCATTTGGAACTCTCACCCGGCCTGTCTGCATCTCAGGTAGAGTCTCTGGGGTGCGCGGGCTGGCCGGGAGGGCGCCTGGGGCTGTGGTAGAGCCCCAGGTCTCAGCAGAAAGTGGAACTACAACCCCCAGAAGTCCGAGAGGAACCGGAAGTAAGCCGTCATTTTGAACTCTCACCCCGCCTATCTGCATCTCGGGTAGAGTCTCTTGGGGTGCCGCTGGCTCGGGCGGGCGCCTGGGGCTGTGGTAGAGCCCCAGGTCTCGGCAGAAGGTGGAACTACAACCCCCAGAAGTCCAAGCGGAACCGGAAGTAAACCGTCATTTAGAACTCTCACCCGGCCTGTCTGCATCTCAGGTAGAGTCTCTGGGTGCGCGGCTGGCTTATTATTACTAAAACTAGGAAATTCAACACCAAGGGTAGGTAATACCCTCAAGAAAAAAGAAACAGTACACTAGAGGAATCTATCCCTGAACACCGCAACACCATGGGAAAACAACGCAGATCCCCAGCTCGAGAACAGATGAAGGAATTGACTGTGAAGAATCAAAAAAGAATACAGATATGCATGATCACTCTGACAATGAAATTAGAGAGGAAATTGGTAGGATGTTTAAGGAGCTCAACGAAAAAATTGAGCAGATGTCCAATAAAATACAGGAGACCATAAACGAAGCAGTTGAAAGGGCAGACAATAAACTACGAGAGGAAATGAGAGCAGAAATGAGAACCATGCAAAGAGAAATATTATCATTTAAAAACTCAGTAGATGAAAGAAAAACACAATCGGGGCTCTCAACAGTAGGATGACAGCAGCGGAAGAGAGAATCAGTGAGACTGAAGATGAGCTGCAGAAACCACTCAGAGAACTACATAAGATGGAAAAAGATCGGAAAATGAATCAGCAACGGAACAGAGAACAATGGGATGAACCCAGGCGGAACAACAAAAGAATCATAGGAGTCCCAGAGGGACAGGAAAGTAACCCCAAGGAAATTAAAACAGTTAAAAACTTCCTGGCTGAGAAGTTCCCCGAAGTTAAAGGATGAAGGCATCCAGATCCAAGAAGCCCGACTCGTACCAGCAAGAAGAGACCCCAATAGAAAGACCCCAAGACACATCCTAGTCAAAGTAATGGATGCCATAGACAGAGACAGAATTCTTCAGGCAGCAAGATCAAAGAAGGAAATTGTGTACAAAGGAGCATCCATTCGACTTTCAGCAGACTTCTCAGAAGACACCCTCCAAGCCCGAAGGCAGTGGTGGGATATAGTAAAAAAACTTAATGAAATGAACACCTCAGCAAGAATTCTTTATCCAGCTAAACTCTCACTCAGATTTGAAGGACAGATATACAACTTCTTGGATAAACAACAGCTTAGGAACTTTGTAAAATCAAAACCAACCTTAAAAGGACTGAATGATCTACTATAAGACGAGACATAACCCAAAAGAACAACCAATCTATACAGAAAGATGGCACAAAATCCCATGACAATAATCTCTCTCAATATCAATGGTCTAAATGCACCAGTTAAGAGACACAGAGTGGCAAAATGGATCCACAAAATTGAATCCGAAATTCTGCTGCCTTCAAGAAACACACCTGAACAATCGGAGCAAAGACAGGCTCAAAATAAAAGGCTGGAAAACAATCCTTCACTCAAAAAACCCATCCAAAACGGCTGGGGCAGCCATACTGGTATCTGACAACATAGACTTCAGGCTGAAGAAGGTCAGAAGGGACAGTGAAGGTCACTTGTTAATAGTCAAGGGATGCATATATCAGGAAGAAATCACGCTATTAAACATATATGCACCCAACGAGGGGCCAGCAAAAATACCTAAAAAAACTACTAATAGACTTCAAAGAAGACATTGACAGCAACACAATTGTAGTTGGAGGCTTCAACACTGCTCTATCAACCCTGGATAGATCAACAAGATTGAAACTTACCAAGGAAATACTGGCCCTAAAAGAGGAGATGGAAGAAAGAGGGCTGGTAGACATATACAGGACATTTCATCCCCAAAAAAGCTGAATACACTTTCTTCTCCAGTGCACATGGAACATACTCAAAAATAGATCACATGCTGAGCCATAAATCATACCTCCATAAAATCAAGAAGATAGAAATTGTGCCAACTATTTTTTCAGACCATGATGCACTGAAAATAGAAGTTAATTGTACACAAAAACGGAGACCAATAACAAGTACCTGGAAACTAAACAACTCACTGCTGAACAACCAGCAAGTCATAAAAAGAAATCAAAGAGGAAATCCAAAGATTCCTTGAAACAAATGAGACTGAAGACACGAATTACCAGAACTTGTGGGATACAGCAAAAGCAGTGTTAAGAGGCAAGTTCATAGCTCTTCAGGCATTCATCAGAAAAGAAGAAAAGGCCATCATAAACAGTCTGACTTCACAACTTAAGATCTTAGAGAGTGATCAACAAAAGGAGCCCAACCCAAGCAGAAAGAAAGAAATAATAAAACTTAGAGCAGAAATCAATGAGATGGAATGTCAAAAAACAATGCAGAAGATCAACTAAACCAAAAGCTGGTTCTTTGAAAAAAATAAACAAGATTGACAAACCACTTGCAAAACTTGTAAGAAAAGGAAAAGAGAGAACCCAAATAAACAGAATCAGAAATGAAAACGGAGACATCACAACTGAAAACACAGAAATTCAAAAGATCATCAGAGATTACTATGAGAGCCTGTATGCCACGAAACAAATGAACCTAGAAGAAATGGACAAATTCCTGAATTCCTATAGCTTCCCAAATCTGCAACAAGAAGATTTGGAATACCTCAACAAACCTATCTCCATAGAGGAAATAGAATCGGTAATCAAAAGTATCCCCAAACACAAAAGCCCAGGCACAGATGGATTCACCAGTGAATTCTACAAAACCTTTAAAGAGGACCTACTCTCAATTCTTTTTAAGCTCTTCCGGCAAATTGAAGAAACAGAAATACTCCCAAATAGCTTTTACGAGGCACATATCACCCTGATACCCAAAGCAGACAAAGATGTGACAAAAAAAAGGAAAACTACAGACCAATCTCCCTGATGAATACAGATGCTAAGATCTTCAACAAAATACTAGCAAATAGAATCCAAAGAGTCATCAAAAATATTGTACACCATGACCAAGTGGGTTCATCCCGGGAATGCAAGGATGGTTCAACATCCTCAAGTCAATCAACATAATACATCATATCAACAAAAATAAAAATAAAAACCATATGATCATATAAATAGATGCAGAGAAGGCATTTGACAAGATTCAACACCCGTTCATGATGAAAGCTCTCCGTAAAATGGGGATGAAGGAATCTTCCTCAAGATAATCCAGGCCATCTACTACAAGCCCACAGCGAGCATCATTCTCAATGGGGAAAAACTGAAAGCCTTCCCCTTAAGATCAGGGACAATACAAGGCTGCCCACTCTCACCACTTCTATTCAATATAGTACTGGAAGTACTTGCCATAGCAATCAGGGAAGAAAAAGACATTAAGGGCATCCAGATAGGAAGGGAAGAAGCCAAGTTATCACTATGTGCAGATGACATGATATTATACCTGGAAAACCCAAAACTCTCTACCAAGAGGCTCCTAGAAATAATACATTCTTATAGTAGAGTAGCAGGGTACAAAATCAATACCCAAAAGTCAATGGCCTTCCTATATGCAAACAGCGAAAGAGAAGAAAGGGACATTAAAGAAACTATCCCATTCACAATTGCACCGCAGAAAATCAAATACCTAGGAATCAGTTTGACAAAGAACGTAAAGGATCTCTACAAAGAAAACTACAAAACGTTACTTCAGGAAATAAAAGAAGACCTGAGGAAATGGAGACACATTCCCTGCTCATGGATTGGAAGGATTAACATTATCAAAATGGTAATACTCCCTAGAGCTTTATACCGATTCAATGTGGTCCCTATAAAGATACCCATGATGTTCTTCAAAGAAATTGAACAAACACTCCTGAAATTTGTATGGAATAATAAAAACCCCATGAATAGCTAAAGCAATCCTTGGGAAAAAGAAGATGGGAGGTATCACTTTCCCCAAACCTCAAGCTCTACTACAGAGCAGTTGTAATTAAGACAGTGTGGTATTGGTATAGAGACAGACCCGTAGACCTATGGAATAGAACTGAGTATCCTGAAACGCACTCACAAATATACAACCACTTAATCTTCGATAAAGGAGCAAAAAATATTAAGTGGAGCAAAGAAAGCCTCTTCAACAAATGGTGCTGGGAAAACTGGGCAGCTACATGTAAAAAATGAACTTAGACCTCCTTCTAACGCCATGCACAAAAGTCAGATCAAAATGGATTCTAGATCTCGATATCAGACATGAATCTATAAGGTACATTGAAGAAAACATAGGAGAAACACTCTATGACATCGAAACGAAAAGTATCTTTAAAGATGACACACCACTGACCAAGCAAATGGAAGCAATGATAAACAAATGGGATTATATAAAATTGAAAAGCTTCTGCACCTCAAAAGAAACGGTGACCAAGATACAAAGACAATCCACAGAGTGGGAAAGAATATTCACCCAATACCCATCTGACAAGGGGTTAATATCCAGGATATATCAGGCACTGGTAGCACTCCACAAGAAGAAAACAGCCAACCCCATCAAAAAAATGGGGAGAAGAAATGAACAGAAGCTTCCAAAAACGAAGAAATTCGAATGGCCAAAAAGGCATATGAAAAAGTGCTCTTCATCTTTAATCATCAGGGAGATGCAAATCAAAACAACAATGAGGTACCATCTCACCCCACAGAGACTGGCACACATACAAAACAGCAAGAACAACTGGTGCTGGCGTGGATGTGGGGAAAAAGGGACTCTCATCCACTGCTGGTGGGAGTGCCGACTGGTCCAGCCCTTTTGGGAAAACAATATGGGCATTCCTCCGAAAACTAGATATTGAGCTCCCATTTGATCCAGCAATAGCACTCCCGGGAATATACCCGAGAGACAGAAAAACACATAGCAGAAACACTATCTGTACTTTTTTATTCATCTCTGCGCTATTCACTATAGCTAGAATCTGGAAACAACCTAAATGCCCGAGAACAGAGGACTGGCTAAAGAAACTGTGGTTCATCTACACTATGGAATACTATGCGGCTGTCAGAAAGGATGAAATTATGAAATTTACCTGCAAATGGATGGACTTGGAGTCTATCATGCTGAGTGAAATTAGTCAGAAGGAAAAGAACAAATATAGAATGACTGCATTCATTAATAGGATATAGATACCAGTGTTTTAATAAATATGGGAAATGGTAATGGCAGATTAAAACTCACCACTGAATATACACAAAGAGACTTAAGTGATAAACTCTAAATATCTGCAGGGCTTGCCACAATGTGTAAAATAAGAGGGAGAGAGATGCAGAGACAGAGAGAGAGATAGAGAGAGAAAAGAGAGGAAACTGGGGTACCTGCTATTAAGGTGGGTGGGGGGACGGGAGGGGGTGGGGTACATTGGTGGTGGAAATGGGGCACTGGTGGAGGGATGGGTGCTGGAATACTGTATTACCAAGAACCAATTATGAACACCTTTGTAATTGTATGTTTCACGGTGGTATAATAAAAAAATTAAAAAAAAAAAGAAAATGAGTCTAGCGAGTACATAGGGTACACATAGTACAGTGGGTAGGGCATTTGCCTTTCATGTGGCTGACCTTGGTACAATCCCCTGCATCCTATATGGTTCCAATATTAGGATCAATTCTTGAGTGCAGAGCCAGGAATATCCCCTGAACATCATCAGATGTGACCCAAAAAGAAGAAAAAAAAAAAAAAAAAAGAAGCAGAAGAAAAAATGATAATGAACTTGAAAATCTCAAAAACCACTCAGATGTTAGAAAAAAAGTTAACTTATTTGCAAAGAATGTATGTATTTCCATATTTTTCCCTTATGCATCTGTCCTTGTGTAAGTGAGGTTATACATGTTAGCCATATAAGAAAAGCATTATTATATATTTCCCTGATATAATAATGGTACTTCAAACAACACTCATTTTCAATCATTTTGGAATAGATTACGATGTTTCAGATGTAAAGGCTGAGGCACAGGCATTTATAAGAGTTTATAGAAATAGAGGAGATGGCACAAGCAACACACTTATGGAGTCATAAATAAAGTGCTCAGTGTAAATCTTACAGATGTGTTAACAGTAACTGTGCTAAAATGAATTTCCTCTAAGACACTAAAGATATAATGACTTCATCATTCTCTCCTCTCATAAAAATGACCATGCCACTAATGGTACATTTAAATTATCTTCAGAAATTGGAAGCATATAAACTTCACAAATATTATATATGTATATATACATATACCATAAAAAAGGAAGTATTTTAAAATGTTTTATTTCCGTAATTCATTTTTGATTAATTGCTTGTTATTACCAGCAAAAAAAATTTTGCTGATTATTTATTAACAGTTACAACTGTCTCTTCTTTTTTTTGCAATCGTAATTTTGTTGGCTCCTCATGGCCAGAATTAAATTTCCTTCATTGAAAGATACAAGTTTAATATTGCTAATATCTTACGATATAAGGAAGAAAGTAAGTAGTAAATGTGTTTTCAAGTAAAATAATAAGAAATAATAAATGTTGCAATGAGCTCTTGTTCTGCAGACAAATGTACATAAAATAAAGAAATATAAAAATAACATTTTGGCTGAAGAGTACAGCAAGTGATGCGCTTTCCTTGCATGCAACCGAACTGGGCTGTCTCTGGCACCAGAGCTGCTGAGGAGGAATCCTTGAGTGCAGAGTCAGGAAGAATCCCTGAGCAATACTGGATAGGGCCTCGAAATCCAAAGTATAAAGTAATTAAAGGAATATCTCATTCATTGTATAACTGAATAAAAACCTTTCTAATAAGCACAGGGAAAATGCTAAGAAAAATAGAAAAAAGAGAAAGATATGCTCATGTTCATATATATGTGTGTATATAAATGTACATATCTCTATATATGAACTATGCAGCTATACTAAGAAGGCTGCTTCTTTCAGAAATGAAAACACTATTCATAAAGATTTTAAAAAGTAGAATAAAACAAATAATATAAGAGGACATTGGATAATATATATAGTATCAATTCTGCTGTCTGTATATAGTGAACCTAAAACCAAATTGTCATCTGTTTTTACAAAAGATAATTTAAACATTTGAAAACTATTATGCTAGAAAAGTAAAGTAAGAATGATTAGGAAAATAATTCAAAAATCCAAAAATCAGACTAATTTTATCATCTGTGATAGCCAGTTATCAAATGTATGTCAGTGAAAGAATGTAGCAGGCAAGCAATCCTATTAAAGTTGGAAAATTCATTTATTTAAACAATGAAACATTATTAAAGCAAAAAAGATAGAGCGAATTTCTAATGTTCTTATATTCGTAATATACCTCATATATAATTAAAGAATGGTTCTAAATTGGATAATTTTAGTAAAATAGAGAATCCCAACCAAAACTAAGTATAAAATATGTCATGTTTAATCTTAAGATGGTGAAATATGATTATAAAATTAAACAAACTACATAAATATTTCATTGAAATAAATGTATTTAAAAGCAGGTGTCTTGGCAGGAGAGATAGAGCACAGTTAAGACAGTTGCCTTGCATGTTGTAAAAAGCAGTCCCTCTTATGTCAAATATCCTAGGAAAGACAAAAAAAAAGCCCCATCTGCCTGTTGTCTGTCATCTACAAGCTCTTCACTCTAGTCATCCTGAGTGGATTGACAGAACATTAGATTAAAGGCAACCATGTGAGCAAGCTGGCTTCCAAAAAGGATTCAGCACAATCAACCGTATCAACATGGTAACCAAGCTCATTGAAGTTTGTAGGGAGTACAAGATGCCGCTCTGTCTCACTTTCATTGATTTTAATAAAGCCTTTGATTCTGTGGAGACTGAAACGGTCATGGAAGCCCTAGCCAAACAGGGTGTTCAAACCCAATACATCAAGATCCTTCGTGAGCTGTATTACGGATTCACCAACAGGATCTCACCATTCTGCAAAGAAGTGATCATCTATGTCAAAAGAGGGGTTTGGCAAGGAGATACCATTTCACCAAAACTCTTCAGCACCACCCTAGAGAACATCATGTGACAATTAGAATGGGAAGGAATGGGAGTGAATATAGACGGTTGGCAACTACACCACCTCCGCTCGCTGATGACATCGTTCTAACACCAAACATTAGCCAAGCGGCACAAATGCTGGCTGACTTTGACCAAGAATGTGGAAAGATAGGTCTACAGCTGAATCTCAACAAAACAATCTTCATGTAAAATGAACTAATTCCAGATTCCTCATTCACTCTCAATGTAAAAAACATCTCTGAATGCAGCAGTTATGTGTACCTAGGTGAAGAACTCAAAATTATAAACAACCTAAAACCTGAGCTGCGTAGGAGGAAGAGAGCAGCATGGAATGCCTTCAAAAACATCAAAGAACCTCTGGCTCCAGGAACATCTCTTCGACTCCACCATTCTCCCTGCATTAACATACGCCTCAGAGACCTGGGCCCTATGAAAGCAGGATGAGAATGCTATTCGAGTCTCCCAAAGAGGAATTGAAAGAGCTATGCTTGGAATATCACGCCTCACTCAAGTGAAAAAAGGAATCCGGAGCTCTGACATCTGTCGCTGTTCCAGAGTCAGGGACACTGTCTTGTTTGCCAAGGCATCGAAAAACAGATAAGCTGGACATGTAATGCGATTTGGAGATGCTCGCTGGACTAGAGCTGTTACCGACTGAATCCCATGGGATGTCAAAAGATCACGTGGCCGCCCACCTACAAGATGGTCAGACTTCTTCATCAAGACCCTGTATGAAAGGTTTGAGGCTCTTTGTATTCCTGAAACAACCTGATGCCCCTAGGCTACACTGGCACGTGTTAGGGTCAAATGGAAACATTACTGGCGCTGGCTTGAGCAAGTTGAAGAAGAATCTATTCATAATTCTCTAGATCAAGTATACACTGCTGTCATATAAAAATCAGATAAAGAACTTAGAGGAAAAACAAACCTTATTTCTGATGAAATTAGCTCTAAAACTTCCTAATAAAATGTTTGAGACACAATCTAGCTCATATCAAAAGAAAGCACTCTATAACCAATTAGCATTAATTCATGGATACTGATGTTATTCAACATATGCACAAAGTTCACTGATAACTGTCACTTCCCCAGACTAGACAATGGACTCAGTCATGCCCATTCCACTGCTGGCTCCTAGCAAGCAGGCTTTGCTTCTGAAAGTGTTTTCATGTATGAAGTACAAGAATCCAGAACACATTCAGAATTCAGGCATGAGAATCCAATTCCTGAATGTAAGTTCAGGGAGAGGTTCCAACTTCCTATTAAGTATGGGTTACCACACACCTGTGTTAGAAAAGGCTTGTCTCTAGGAACCCCAAATGTTTTATGTGCTCTCAATATGAGAACGTTGAAGTATGGTAAAAAATGTGTGATATGAATTTAGCACCTGATAAGTGAGCAGATTCAACCCATACATAACCAAAGTCCTTTTATACACCCTCCAATTCTTTCATACAGGTAAAAAGCACTCTTGGAAGCCACAAAATTAGCATGCCAGGCTATTCATTGGACCTGTTTACACTTGGCAGTGGCCGTTTATTAGAAAACACTATTTTCACTCACAGTCATTTTTCTCACTTGATTAATCAGAGCATTCAAACATACTGAGATGCAGATGATTATTAATCAGCAGCAAAGATTCCTCACAATTGCACCACAGGCTTAGATAAACGATTGCAGTACCATGCCACAGGTTTTCTGAACTTCAGCCTACAAAATTGCCTAGTTGCTGGAAAACAATACCCTCTATATATAAATAATTGACCAACTGGTATTAGATTCACATGATCATGGATCCAGTAACTGTGTCACTATCTATCAATCAGACTTTTATTTCATAGACTACTTGGGTAGAAATAGAAGGAGCCAAGTTAAATCAGCCAGAGATATACAAATGACTGATAATCTCACTAACGTGTGGTATATGAAGAAATAAATCAAAAATAGTGTACAATGAAAGGTAATTCTTAGGCTCTGACAATAGATCTGAGGTTAATAAATGTAGCAAGGGAGGGTTGGGAAGGGATTGGACAGAATAAATTTGACCAAAACAGTGGTGAAAAGATAAAGAACTTTGGTGATGGGTTGTGGTGGTGATGGTGGTAAAGTAACTTCATATACAAAAATTCCCCAACATGGGGCGGGAGCGATAGCCCAGTGGGTAGGGCGTTTGCCTTGCACGCAGCCGGCCTGTGCCGGCCCGGGTTCGATCCCTGGCATCCCATATGGTTCCCTGAGTACCGCCAAGAGTAATTCCTGAGTGCAGAGCCAGGAGTAACCCCTGAGCATCTCCAGGTGTGACCCAAAAAGCAAAAAAAAAAAAATCCCCAACACGCATGCTATTATATACCATATCACTTCAGTATAATAATGCATCTCATTGTGCATTAATAAATATACATAATAAAGAAAATTAACTTTATGGAAAATATTTATTTGTATAATGCATATCAAAGTATTTAACAAGTTATAAACCACTTCATGCTAAAACCTCTCAGTAAACTAGGATTATAAAGAAAATCTTCACTACTTTTTAAATAAAACTATCATTTAAAACCATATCCAATCTTTTTCTCAAGTGTGAAATGTTTCAGCATCAATACTAGCAACAAAACACTGTTGCCTTCTTTGCAATGTTTCTGATGAAAACGGGACAGGAAATCTAAGCAGCCAAGAAGGAAAAGAACATAAGAAAATCTCTGGCTCAGTCTGTGCATAGCAGAGCACTGCATCCTGCCTCTGATCCTGCAGAGGAGCCTGGAGCGCTTCTACCCCAGCAGGCTTCCTGGGATTGAAGCACTCCATAATTCACCTGTTACAGGGTCATTTCCTTCTCCCACCTGTTATGCCTAATACTGGGTAAACTGAGTCCCATCTCTCCTACAGCACACCAGAGAAGACACATCCGGCTCAGTAAAAACACTATCTCTGTGCCAGGGAGAGAAGCATAGCTAGCTCTCACCCAGCACCGTTTACATGTGGCTGCTAGACCTGAATGATACTTCTCTTTTTAGATTTTCACTGAGAGCACACTTGGGACTCCTGCAGTTATTCCATTGGCACTGAAAACTCATCCTCTTAATAACTTAATGCTAGCTCCAGTCACTTTACCCAGAAACTCCCAGGGGTAGCTATGATGATAAATAATACAGCTTAGAACTGTGATCAGCTGGGAAACAGCAAGAGACACAGGGCTGAGCTGTTGCCCGCTCAGCCTGTGCTGGGCTGATGAGGGGTCTTGGAAGGGGCAGGGCCGGGCTCCTCTGCCTCTCGGTCAGACTCTCAAAGCTCCGGAATCTCATGCATCACAACTGCAGACACTTTCAAGGTCCGGACTTCACAGCTTGGCAGAACCACACCCAACGGATTAGTTGAGTTTCAAGCCCAGGTATGCAGGACTGGGTGATTGAATCGACCAGGTTTGCGGGGAGCTGAAACTGGTGCACCCTCCCCAAACTCAATGCCCTCCAACAAGCCTGGTGGGCCCACCCAGTTTGCAATCAACTGGGACCGTGAATGGGGGTTGCCATATACCCCTGTGGTTATCTCAAAATCTAGTATATTCATCTAACTGGTACCCCATCACCATTTTCTAGAAATGAAAAGTGTGTGGTCTGGGGACCACCTCAGTAATTTCCTATACAGTGGACTCAAATGGCACAATGGAGATTTTAGGATCTCCATTGACTTTTGTTAACACCAAGTTCATAGACTGTATTTTGAGAATTAGCTCCAACAACCAATATAGAATGGAATGTTCAGTGTATGAATAGGAAAAGCTCAAACAGACGTTGAGATAAATGTTAAACAAGTGTTGTTAGTAGCTGTAGTGATGGTGTGTCTGGGATGTCAGTAGAAAACAACTGTGTTCTGAAAGCCCAGAAAGTGAATCCAAGAACAAAATCTGTCCAGACTCCCACACATCTGCCTAGAAAAAGAAGGCATGACTTTATCATAACTATATCATAACTTATATGAGCTGTAAGGATGAACATAACTGATGCTGTCTAAGTGAGCAGGCATTGGGAGGGGATGGAGGGTGGGAGGGAAATGCGGGTCTCTGGTGGTGGGGGGCACACTGGTGGTGGGATTGGTGCTGAATGATGAATCTTTCCAGCAACTGTATTGTTAAAAAGTTTGTACTTTGTAAATCACGGTGTTTTAAAATAAACCATTTAAAAAATAAATCATAGAACCCTAAGTTACAGATGTAGGAGGGTATATTTAAGAACATTAGAATTTGCCCTTCAACCCTTACCCAACCTCCAAACAACTTGTGAGAAGCAATGTGACAGGTCAGTATAGCTCCAACATGGACTGAAGAGTGTAGCTGTCATCTGGATCCATCATAGAGGATTGCTGGGGACCATTTTAATCAATTTTTTATAGATTACCTAGACTAAAATACAGTGAGGAAACACTGGCTTTGAGAGGAAAAATGGAAACAATGAGCTTAGAAGACACTATTTAAGGGGTCTTTATCCCCCAAGTCTAATACATATTTTAATGCACAATCTCTGACCTACAAGATTAAACACTTGTCTGGTAAAGATATTATACCAAGAAGATTATCATATCAAGAAGATTTGACAAGTATTTGACAAGCTATAAACCACTTCATTTCAACCATAAATCAATGGAACATTTTCTGTTATAGAAAAATATTTTAGGTCACAAAACATGCATTAAGTGAAATCCAGAAAATAGATATTGCACCAACTATCTCTAGACAATGTAGACAAGGATGTGCTGAAATGAAAGGTAATCACAATTCTAAATGAGAAAAAAACCTTAAGAACTTTGAAACTAAAACTTAATTTGAACACTAATGAGCAAGCAGTAGGTAAGAGAATAGAACAGAACATTCCTGGGAACAAACAAAAATGAAGATATGAGCTAGCATAACACGATACTCAGCAAAAGCGGTTTTAAAGGACACTCATAGCAACACAAATATTCATTAGGAAAGACTACCGGCATAAGTAACATCAATATACAGTTTAAAAAGCTATAAAAAGACTAACAACTAGAAACCAAAGGAATCAGAAGCAGGTAAAATAACAGAAGTTAATGAAATGGAAACAATAAATAATGATTCAACTATTTAATAAAACCAAGAGCTGTTTTATTAAATAATTTAAGAAGATATGCGAACACTTAGCAGAACTTAACAACAGAGGACTCTAGCAAACCAAATAAAAAATGAAAAGGTATATGTGAAAACAAATACCATAGAATTTCAAGTGATCTTCAAGGATTACTTCCAAAACTAAGACAAATAAAACGTGAAACATAGAAGTGGATATAGTTTTGGACTCCAATAAACTTCTAAGGTTTAATCAAGAGGAAATAAAAATGGTGATCAAAGGTCCAGGGCATTAGTACAATGGCTAGAGGTTTGCTTTGTACATGGCTGACCAGAGTTCAAACCCTGGTATCCTATATGAATGGATACTATCAGGAGTGAGTTGATTCCTCAGTGCAAAGTCAGGAGTAACTATCAGGTGTGGCCCAAAAAAGCCAAAATAAATCAATAAATCAATGAATGCTGATCATATGTTCTCCCCATAACAAACTCCCAGGCATAGATGGGTTTACTAATATGTCCTTCTATACTTTTATATAGAATTATATTTTATATAAAATGTAAATTTATATAAACAGTAAATAAAACTATACTTTTATAGTGCATGCTCTTAATCCTAAGCTAAAGAAACAGTTAACCTTTCTGGAGTTTGTGCAGCGAAGATAACCATAACACAAACAGCAGACAGGCATGACAAAAAATAACTGAAACTATAGATATATATCTAATTAATAAAGACCAAAATATCCTCAACAAAATATCAGTAAACCAAATCCAGCAATGTATAAAATAGCCATATACCATTAACAAGTATGAGAACAAGCATTGTTTAAATAAACAAATATATAAGTCAATGTAATATACTGTATGAATATCAAGAAAAGTGCCATAATGATATAGTAAATGCAAAGAAAGCATCTGGCATATTCAACTGCCGTTCATGATAAAATCACTCAATAAAATGTGATTAAAAAACCCACAGAAGATATCATCCTCAATAGTAAAATGTTGAAGCCTTCCCATTGAACATTGGCACAAGACAGAGTTGCCCATTCTTACACTACTATTCAATATAGCATTGAAGTCCTCATCAGAGCAATTAGGCAAGGACATATTATGCACATCCAGGTGAGAAAAATAGTCAAATTCATACTATTTGCAGATGATGATTATATACTACCATACTAGATAGTGGATGGTTGATGGTCTGACATAGGAAAAGACTTGGTCCTCTAGGATGAACACAGAGCCATGGCAGAACCTGGCAAGCTACTCATGGTGTATTAGATATGCCCAAAAGAGTAACAATAATGGACCTCATTCCCAACAAATGGAGATATTACTGGCACCCGCTCAAGCAAATCGATGAAGAACAGGAAGACAAGTAACAAGTGACTCATAAAAGCCTAAGGTTTCCAAAGGTGCTCCAAGGTAGCACTACATTTGTAGAGTATGTGGCAGTATTTATTTTATTCACAAAATAAAAGTAGAGAATTTATTTAATTACAAAGTAAATAAAATGAAATGAATGGCCTTCCGTTTACAAATAATGAAATAGGAGAGAGAAAAATCAGGGTATTTTTAATTCTGTTCAATATCCTGCCTAGAAAAATTAAGTACTTGGAGTCAGTTTAACAGAAATGCAAGATGTTAGGACCGAGTGATAGCCCAGCAGGCAGAGTGTTGGCCTTGCATGTGGCCAACTTGGGTTAGATCTCGAGCCTCTCATATGGTCACTGGAGCACTGCCAGGAGTAATTCCTGAATGCAGAACCAGGAGTAAGCCCTGAGCATTGCAGGGTATGACCCAAAAGGCGAAAAAAAAATGCAAGACTATACAAAGAAAATTATAAATCACTAGCAAATCAAGTAAAAGAAGAAAAAAGGAAAAGAAAGCATGTGAACTATTCATGGATTGGAAGGATTAATATTGTCAATTGATATTGTCAATATGACAATATTAATATTGCCCAAGACATCATCAAAAAATTCAGTGAGTAAAATATTTGCATTAGAATTCAAAGACATACAGTATAAAATTTCCCTCCCCTTTAACTACCTCAGTTCTGTGGTCAGAGTCTAAAGATTTGTTTTTATTGAATAATATTTGCTACTTTGGTTTTATTAAACATACATGACATGGAGATAATCCACCAATATATCTTTCTCTCTCTGACATATTTATTAAACATGATCACCTTTAGTTCTATCCATGCATGGTAAGGTAAAACACAAGATTTTTTCTTACAAACTTAATTCCTAGAAATTAAATTTTCTTGGTTAAAAATCACAAAAATATGTATATGTAAATATATACATATTCTGATACCAATATCCAAGGTGAGGCAAAACATGAATCAAGACGTCTTGTCAACAGGTGGAATCTGCCACAAACATGTGGGAGTCAGAGGTTAGGTGAGACAGAGAAGGGAACAATGTGCTAATAATTGTCCTAAATGATAAAAACAGCCCAGTACTGAGCATTGAATATAGGCAAAAAGATACACATGATAACATCTAAATGTGTGTATTGCAATCCATAATGTGTAAGAGAAGGAAGAGCAAAAAGAGAGAGAGAAAGAGAAAGAGAGAGAAGAGACAAAGAACCTGCCATAGAGGTAGGCTAGGGGATGGGGAGGAATTGGGGACATTGGTGGTGGGAAATGGGCACTGGTGAGGCGATTGCTGCTGGAACATTGCATGACTGAAACCCAAACATGAAAATCTTTATAATTTTATACTTCACGGTGGTCAAAAAATATTAAAAATAAACAAAAATAAAAAATATTAATAGACAACAATGTACCAATTGCAGTTATGTTTAAATATTTTGCTAATGATTTTGCTGTCTTGCAAAAAATGTTCCTTTTCATTATTTGACAGTTCTCAGTGGTGTGCTATTTTTATTTGATTAGCCACAAATAAAGGCAAAGTTTACGATAGACATAACATGTAGATAAAAGGTATAATAAAATATAAAAAGAGTACTTTTTTATTTGTTTTTAAATTAACCTACTAAATTTGCTCTTTCTAGATATTCTGAGTATAATGATGTAATACTAGAAAGTTTAAGGTTTTATGCTTAATTAATCTTGACATTTTAAGTGGATCCACTTTATTTATTTTCATTATTCATTTAATACAAGGCATGCCATGAAACATTTTACTATGTGTTACATATGTATGTGGTGCCAAGCTTCAACAGCAGGTGGCCGACAGGAAAAGGCTTGTCTACACCCAGGGCTCTGCCCAGTGGGCCCTGGATGGTTGATGATCTGACATAGAAAAGATTCGGCCCCCTGGGATGAATCCATTGCCACATCAGAGCTGGCAAGCTACCCGTGGTGTATTCAATATGCCAAAAACAGTAAGAATAATGGATCTCATTCTCAATGAATGGGGACATTGCTGTCACCCACTGTAGCAAATCAATGAACATTGGGAAGACAAGTGATATAAGTGATGTATTTACTACATATATTATACTATATATTTCTGGCTTTGTAACTTTCACAATTAGAATATTCATTTTAAGGTTATTTCAGAGGCTAATTGATTAAAGTGCTTTTATACTCAAAGCAAATAAATGCATGAAAGAAATATTTTAACACAAGTGTTTACTCATACAGGATTTCATTCTTTCAGATGAAGCAAATATTCAAGGAAATAGATATGTAATATTGATTACACTAATGACATAGTAATAAAGATATGTAATATTGTTACTTCCTTGTTTAATGAAGTATGTTGTGATATGAAATTTCATTAAACTTTATTTAAGTATAATATTCTGGGAAAGCATAGCTCATAAAGGATACTTGACAATAGTTGCATGTAGTGAATGTTGTGAATGTAGTGAGTGATCTGGGTGGCTAGTCGTAAGTAATGTATTTAAATGAGCAGCAAATACAATGGGAACTAACTAAATGAGGTAAAGAATATTTGAGATTTAGTTTTGACTGGAATCCAGAAAGTACGACATGCTTATTCAACAAAAAACCGAGCCTAGGGTAGTGCCCCCTCAACAACTTTTTCTACAGAGTAGTTCACATAAAGCATGGTCATCTTGATGTCTGTGCCGTGTAGCAAGGATGTCGGCAGTATAACCACCTTGATTACAGTCTCACAGATGATTCAGTGCCTACCCTCTGGGAAGCAGGTACATTGTACTCAAAGTATACTGCAGCAAAACTGATGCTTTCTTCTTGACTTCCTATTTGTTCCTGAGACATTTCTGGCCACAAGGATTTTTGTTGCCTTACCCCAGAAAGGGTTGTCCATCTTTGTGAGCAAAATATTCTTCCTGTACCAGCAGTTAAGCACTGAGAATAGTTTTTTCTTGACTATTATTAGACAGTTTTACTCTACCTTCTTGCCAGAGAGACCTCTAGTGCCTGTTCACAGAGATCCATTACCTTTTAATTGTATGTTTCTCCTCAGAACTCAGAAAGAAAGCACTTATGTCTCAGAAGGCTTGATTTTATTCCCTTAGTACCCCTTATGTAGGTTCTTACTTAGCATTTATTTATACTTGCAATGAGTAATGTTACACATCAACTGAACAAGGCTATGTCACATAGTTTCATCAAAGAACAATATAAATGTCTAGGGGTCAGGGGTATTGACCCACAGTTGGAATCTTGCCATAAGTGGGAGTCAGAATAGAGAAGGGATCACTACGGTAATGATAGGTAAAAATGATCCCTCTGGACAAGAACTCAGTGCTGAAAGGCAGGAAAGGGTACATTTGATAGACTTTCAGTAACATTGCAAAGCATAATGTCCAAAAAGAAAAAGAGAGAAGCAAAGTGCCTGCTGTAGAGGCAGGTGGAGGCGGGGTGGTGGTGTGGGGTGGAGGCAGGAGGGGAACTGGGGACATTGTGTGGGAAATGAACACTGGTGAAGGGACGGATTGGAGCATCACATGGCAGAAACACAATCATGAGCAACTTCATAACTGTGTAGTTCATGGTGACTCAATAAAGAAAGGCTAAAAAATATAGACATTGCTTGAAGCTCTTTGATAGATGCAATGAATGTTGAATATAACTTTTTAAAAATAAAATATTTTGCTTTATGTTAAAATATAAATAATCCATTTATATTTTATTGAGTGGGCCTTTTCAATAAGTCCTTAACAACAGAAATTTCCAGGGACTAAGAATGTCTCAAAACTATAATTATGATATTCATTTAAATTTCCTACTGCTAGCCTATCTGATATTTTTCAGACTTAACAATCCTAACACTCACATGTGCAATTTCTTTGAATTAAATATTTCATTAACACACATATATCTTATATATGCATACATGATATCTAAATCTATCAATTTACATATACACATTAGAAATGCATGAAAATATATAATTTCTAGAGTACCATGACATATGCTCATTTTTCCCTCATTTTTTCCCTTTCAGTCCTGAGTTGCTTTTCTTGTTACTGTAGGATTAGCTCTAATGAACTATTTTTTAATTCTCCAATACTTATTGAGATCTTTATACCTAACATAAATGTTACTTTAGATTCTCTCTCTTCAAATGCCTATTGCAGTCTCATTTTCTTGATGCAATCCTGACTTGTATATTTTGAAATGACTTTGGATATTGTTAAAGAGTTTGGCAAAGCTTTACAGAGTTTTTCTGAAATGGCATTTTCTCAACACTTGACCACAAGTAATTCAATATCTTTAAAAATATGTGATATTTTTCAATTCTAACATTTTATTCTCCATCCTTTAAAAAATATATTAATAGTACTGCTGAACTCCACATAAAAAGCACAAGATGCTTTCACTGAACTAAAGTAAAAAATAAGTTTAAAAGCATTTAATGCTATTTTCTTCCTGCACTTTTATTCTACATCTAATCTTAACTCAGCTGCATTGTCATGGACTATTCAATAAGCATACTATTATTTTCGCTAGAAAAAATTATTCTGAATATCATGGTTTATCTTTGTATATTATTTATTCATTCGCAGTCATATTTGAACACTACTATAAAATCAGTCATTATAATTTTGTTGCATTTTTATGCATTTTGAATTCATATTGCTTTTCTGGGTGAGGGCCATAGTTGGCAGCAATTATGTCTGAATACTAGTTCTGTGCTCAGGGAGCAAGTGTCTTAAATCCTCTACTATATACCTCAGAACCATACTTTTATTGTTTTTCTCATGAAGCAAAATAATGATTATGCAGATCCTAAAACTACAAGTAAAGTTTAAAGATTTCACAATTCAGTTATGAAAACAGATATATAAATAACATGCACCTTATATATTGTTCTTCACATAGGGCCCTGCCCCATGGGCCCCTGGATAGTTGATGGTCTGACATAGAAAAAGACTGGGACCCCTGGGATGAACCCAGAGCCAGGGCAGACCCTGGTAAGCTACCCATGGTGTATTCAATATGCCATAAACAGTAACAATAATGAACCTCGTTCCCAATGAATGGAGACGTTACTGGCGACCACTTGAGGAAATCGATTCACAATGAGAAGACAAGTGATACAAATGATAACTTTTATTCAAAATAAAATAAAATTCACTCATAGCATAGTGGGTAAGATTTTGCAAGTGACGTGCAAATTTAGTAGAGATCATAGCTAACTGAGCAGTTATAAATAACTTAAAATATCATGATATTTTATATTATTCTATTCTATCTGAATATGCTATAAAGGTTAAATAAATTATTTTACTACATTTTTAATTTCATTTTTGAGTCAAATACATTTCACCAATCCTGAATTTATGTATTCAGTTTAAAATATCTGCTATACCTTGCTAAAATTTTTTTGGCTATGAGAAATATAGACATTATTGTCTAGAAAGAATAAATTAGCTTTAATTTAAAATTTCTAAATATATTACAATATAAACATAATTATCAAATCTGTTTTTTTTTGTTTTTTGGGTCACAATCGACAATACTTAGGGGTTACTGCTGGCTCTGCACTCAGGAATTACTCCTGGCAGTGCTCGGGGACCATATGGGACATCAAGGAATGAACCGGGTCAGCCGCATACAAGGCAAATGCCCTACCTGCTGTAGGCTCCCATAATTATCAAATCTTCTAACCTGTACTTCAGTATACCATTTTTATACCACAATCTTTCACTTAATTAAAAGACTATAAATATTATAGTGAATCCATGTTTAATCAATTTAAGACTGTATGTTTGCCTATATTTAATGCTCAGTTCTAGTCTGGCATTACCATTTCCAAAAATGAGTAGAAACCTAGTGCATAACTCAGTCATTTCTCATTTGTCCATTTCCTTCTGATTCACTAAGCAGGATAATCTCCAAGTCCATTCATTTGTAGGTAAATTTCATGACTTCGCTTTTCCTGAAAGATGCATAGTGTTTCATTTTGCCTACCAAAATGTACTTTAGATTAAAACAATCATTCAAATAATAAGAAAAATATGACAGTAAATTATAATTGAAGGCTTATAATTGGAGTCTTAGGAGATAGTAAAAAGGCATGTGGCCACGCCTGGTCAATCTCCGGCACCACTTAAGCCTATATACATATATATATTCAAAAAATTTGAAGAGTATAGTTTCACAGTTCCACAATGAAATTGCGACATCATCTTCAATCGACGGTTTTGTCTGACCGATGTTTCTGTCGTTCCCAAATTCCTAACATGATTGGACCACCCTCTCCTTTATGCAAAATTCTATTTCATGCAACGGGGGAGAAAAGGTTGCAAAGTTTAAGAAGAGAACTCCCAGAGCGACAACCAACTGGGAAATCTTTGGCACCATTGCAGCAACATGGGAAGATACCATCATTGATGACATCGATAAAAAATACAAACGACTGGTTCAGCACCTCCATGATTGTGCGAAGAATGCCAAGAGAAAGAAAGACACAAAAGGACGCCTGTCTTCAAAAATTCTCGAGCTCATTCACCAACGTGGAAAGGCGTGAACCTCAGGAGACCAAATGCTAATGTCCAAGCATGCCAAACGGTGCAGAGAAGCAATAAAAGAAGACCTCAAAGAAAGAAAAGCAGAAATACTGGAATGCAGCAGAAGCCGGGAAAAGCAATCGCACCGCCTGCCTGTCCTTCGCCAACTATAAGACCAAGATGACTGCCCTCCGATGCCCTGATCGATCTATCACATCTTCTAGAAAGGCAAAGGAGAAGATTATCCATCACTTCTACTCAAATCTCTTTGATAGCTACACCCACTTGCCCACATACCAATTTCCACAGGATGGATATGTCATTCCCAACATCACTGTATCACTGTCTTCCCATTCATCATCGATTTGCTTGAGCGGGCACCAGTAACACCTCCATATGACCTGTCTCATGCAAGTAGAGCCCACGGGCACCTGCTTGCTCCAGGAGCATAAAGAGCCTCAAACCATTCCATCAGGTCATGGGAATGAGGTCTATAATTGTTACTGGTATTTGGCATATCAAATACGACACGGGAGCTTGCCAGGCTCTGCAATGTGGGTACTCTCCTCCCAACATACTCTCTTCTAAATCTGACATGCCATTTCATCGGTAAAGAAGGGAACAGCACCAGGCCCAGACAAAGTCAGAACCGGGCACGTGAAGAATCTGCCATTGGTACTCATCAATACAATAGCTCGACTCTTCACATGCTACCTGTCCAAATGCAAGGTGCCCTCCCAATGGAAAACCAGCAGGACAGTTCTACTGTTCAAGGGAGGCATTCAAGACATCAGCAATATCTCCCCATCTGCCTGTTGTCCATCATCTACAAGCTGTTTACACGAGTCATCCTGAACAAGAATGGCAGAACACTAGATGAAGGACAACCATGCGAGCAAGCAGGCTTCTGGAAAGGATTCAGCACAATTGACCATATCAACACGGTAACCAAGCTCATTGAGGTTTGTAGGGAGTACACGATGCCTCTGTATCACATTCATTGATTTACAGAAAGCCTTTGATTCTGTGGAGACTGAAGCAGTCATCGAAGCCCTAGCCAGACAGGGTGTTCAGACCCAGTAGATCAAGATCCTTCGTTAGCTGTATTACGGATTCACCACCAGGATGTCACCATTCTACAAAGAAATGATCATTGATGTCAAAAGAGGGGTTCGACAGGGTGATACCATTTCACAAAAAACTCTTCAGTGCCACCCTTGAGAATATCATGCAGCAATTAGAATGGGAAGGAATGGGAGTGAAGTTAGATGGTCAGCAACTACACCACCTCCGCTTCACTGATGACATCATTCTAATAACACCAAACATTAGCCAAGTGGCACAAATGCTGACTGACTTCGACTGAGAAAGTGGAAAGATAGGTCTAAAGCTGAATCTAAAGAAAACTATGTTTATGAAAAATGAACTAGTTCCAGAGGCCCCCCTTCACTCTCAATGGAACAAACATCTCTGGATGAAGCAGTTAAGTGTACCTAGGTCAAGAAGTCAACATGATGAACGACCTAAAACCTGAGCTGCGCAGGAGGAAGAGAGCGGCATGGAATGCCTTCAAAGGCATTGAAGAAATAGCTAAAGGACAAAGAACCTCCGGCTCTGGGCACATCTCTTTGACTCCCCCGTTCTCCCTGCATTAACATATGCCTCAGAGACCTGGGCCCTATGAAAGCAGGATGACAGTGCTATTCGGATCTCCCAGAGAGGACTCGAAAGAGCTATGCTTGGAATATCACGCCTCACTCAAGTGAGAGAAGGAATCCGGAGTTCTGACCTCCGTCGCTATTCCAGAATCAGGGATGCTGTCTCATTTGCCAAGGCATCGAAAATCAGATGGGCTGGACATGTAATGTGATTTGGAGACAAATGCTGGACTAGAGCCATTACCGACTGGATACCTCAGGATGTTAAAAGATCACGTGGCCACCCACCTACAAGATGATCAGACTTCCTTGCCAAGACCCTAAAGGAACGGTTTGACGCTCTTCATATTCCTGAATGAACCAGATGCCATTGGGCTACATAGGCACGTGATAGGGTCCAATGGACATGTTACTGGCGCCCGCTAGAGCAAATCCATGAATTACGGGATTCAAGTGATCAAGTGACTCTGATAACCACCATTAATTCATCATCCTTGATTGTGTTTTATTTGCTTCATTTTTATTTGTATGTATGACAACATAGTGCCATTATTCTTTCTTTATATTTTATTTTTGTTTTTGTCCATGCATGGAAATATCTAGGTCTTATTCCTGGACCTACATGCAGGAATCATTACTGGCATTGGTCACGAAACCATATAAGGTTCCAAGATTGAACACACATGTCGTGTGCAAAGGCAAGGCCATTAACTGCTATACTATTTCTCAGTCCCCATTCATCAATATCCAAAATTGTGTAATGCAGTTTACTTAGAATCATCAATTATGAGGCCAGAGCAATACTACAGCAATAGGAAGTTTGCCTTGTACATGGCTGACCCTTGTTCCATCCCTGCCATCCTGTATGGTCCCCCCAGCACTGCCAGGAATAATTCCTTAGTGCAGAGCCAGGAGTAACCCCTGAGCATCACCAAGTGTGACCCAAAAGCCAAAAAATAAAAATTATCCAAGGAAGTTTCATCTATTGTGATGAAAATATGTTACCTTATAGAATATTTAAGATAGTATTCCATTGAAATATATGTATATTTAATCAATGTGTATATATAAATAGGTATATATTCTGTATATATGGGAACATAATTAATGCATATATACTCAATGAGTATATATGTACTATATATATGTTTATATGTTTTTCTATCTGTTTCTTTTCCATATTAATACATATACACAATAGCACCTTTACCTGATCATGGTTTGGTTCTTGTGAATAATGCTTTTACCAGAATAGTGTAGGGGGCATGTATTTTAAATTAGTCTTCTTGTGTCCTAGGAGTAACTATTTTGTAAAAGCAACACTGTGCTGCATGGTTAAAACCCATTTGACTGTTAAATATAGATGAAAATTTATATTCAATTAAATATATATTTGATTTCAAATGTTATTGCTTATATTGACTCAAGTTTTGTACAATATGGAGCTATGCTATTAAAATTCTAATGAATTTTATCATACTATGTGTAATATGTTTACTATTATAAGTAACTTATAATGAATAAGTTAGTGTTGAAGTTTAAACAAATACTATGCCTGAAAATTGTTGATCTACAATGAAGTAAATATTAAGGGGAAATTTTATTAGCTCTTACTGTCAGGTGTAGAACATAAGAATGTATTAATTATAATTTTGAAATTGTTTAAAAACTAAAATTAAAAATAATTTTTTGTAAAATTAACATTATAGATAATAATGGGTACCAATTTTGTTGAATTAGTATTAAAGATAAATATTATTTACATATATATCTATCATATTCTCATTTACATCTCTCAGTATTACTAGAACCCATATAAATACAGAAATGAAGAAAAAATTATGCAACTCACAGAATGTATAGAAGTGTTCAATATAGCTGTAATCATACATAAATGTAGGATCATCAGGACTATGAAGCAGTAATAATATAGAGTAATTATTAATATTCCACATATTTAGATTATAAAATATGAGAAAATTGCAAATAATTGCAATATTTTGGCAACTTATGCAATTTTTGAAAGTAATTGCAAATGATTCTTTTAAAATGAGTCATCATTTGTATCTTTGATAAAAATTCCCAAATAATTAGATCTGTATCTTTAAATATCTGACACAAAAGACCACATCTCGGGGCGGAGTGATAGCCCAGCGGGTAGGGCGTTTGCCTTGCACATGGCTGGCCTGTGCGGGCCCGGGTTCGATCCCCAGAGTCCCATATGGTCCCCGAGCACCGCCAGGAGTAATTCCTGAGTGCAGAGCCAGGAGTAACCCCTGAGCATTGCCGGGTGTGACTCAAAAAAAAAAAAAAAAAAGACCACTTCTCTTGATGGGCATGGCAACTCTCACCATAGTTAATGAGTTTCTATTCGAATCATTTTCTGAGTGAAAATTTCCCTTTGCTATAGCACTGTGTAGTTTTTAGCTGTATTTCCTAAGACTTCCCTAGTCTACCTTTGGCCTGATGATCAGCTTGAATAGAGTAAAAGAACCAAAGGGATTCTCCCTGGTATGAATATAAGGTAAGGAGTTAGAGGCTCCAAATCATAATTCTCCCTCTGCACTGTAAACAAAGCCTTAAATGCAGATAAAACATTTTTCCTTAATGTACAAACATATTTCTTAAACCTTTGGATCTATTTCATTAGCATGGTTCAGTCCTGAGCTTTTAAGACTAGGAGGCTGAGGATACTTAGTGATCAAAAGACAAAGTTCAGAGTATAGTAGACAGACTAAGTACTCTAAGCAGTTCTGACTAAATTTCTCCAGTATTTTGGATTTTAATATATGTGGCGGGGGTGCTGGTGGTGGTGTGTTTTTACAATAATATGAAATCTACTTCTAAAGAATGCATTTTAAAAATATCACTTGTTTGGGGCCAGAGAATTTATGCCACAAGTAAGGCACTTGCCTTTTATGTAGACCACCCAGGTTGGATCCTGGCACTACATAGGATTATCAAAGTCACGATAATGAAATCTGATTTCAGAGCAAGGCTTAAGCCATGATACTGCCATGTAAGGGCCCTAAATAAAAATTAATGAGCATCAAAAAGTAAAAGACAGGAGAAACAGACAGACAGATAGACCCAGACAGACTGAGTTAAGAAAAAATTCAAAGAAATTATATAATAAGTGAAATAAAACAATTGTATCACTTGTATCACGTGTCTTCCCATTGTTAATCAATTTGCTTGAGCAGGCACCAGTAACGTCTCCATTCATTGGGAATGAGGTTCATTATTGTTACTGTTTTTGGCATATCGAATACAGCATGGGTAGCTTGCCAGGCTCTGCCGTGGCTCTGGGTTCATTTATTTTTTAAAAATTGTGCTGGAACACTGTATGACCAAAACCCAAATATGAACTTTTTAATTGTATATCTTTGTAATTGTAAAAATAAAAAATTAAAAAATTGTGTAGGAAATTTAATCTAGTTGGCCTTCTCTGTTTGCAACTATATTATGTTGTGTAATGAAACACAATGCAATACTACTATGAAAGAACTAAGCTACTTTTTTTTTTTTTTGGTTTTTGGGTCATATCGGCAATGCTCAAGGGTTACTCCCAGCTCTGAACTCAGGAATCACTCCTGGCGGTGTTGGGTAACCATATGGGATGCCGGAGATGGAACCCTGGTCAGCCATGTGCAAAGCAAATGCCCTACCCACTATGCTATTGCTCCAGCCCCAAACTAAGCTACTTTATTCCTGCTGTGATTTTTAACAGCTTTTATGCCACTACAAAACAGAGCAGATCCACTCATTTATGGAACTGCTTCAATTTAATGACCCAAAGGAGAAGTCTCTTGTTCAAAAACTAAATAGCCATGCAGTAAAATTCATTATCCATCCTAAAAAGCACCAACTAGATTTTAATTAATTAAATATTCTAGGTTGCCAAGCTAAATTCAAATACAGAATATTTATCTTGAAGTATAGAGTATTTGTTTTATTGTTATTTAACATTCCAAAATCAAAAGGTAAGCTAACAGCCAGAGAGACAGTACAAAGTTTGAACTGCTCACCAGGCACACAGTCAACGCTGGTTTGATTTCAAGCACAGTAGATAGTTCACTGGGCAGTGCCAGGAGTGATCTCTGAGGATAAATCCAGGAATTAACCCTGAACACAACGTGTGGCTAAAACTCCCTCCAAAAAAAAAAGGTAAAACAAGAAATAATCCTTTATATTCATGAAAAAAATCTACATACCTATTGTTAAAAAGACACTCATATTTTTAAAAGAAAAAATGCTTATAGGGCTGCAGTGATAGAAGCGGGGAGGGTGTTTGCATTGCATATAGAAGACCAAGGGTTTGATCTCTGCCATCCCACATGGTCCCCTAAGAACTGCCAGGAGTAATTCCTGAGTGCAGAGCCAGGAGTAACACCTGAGCATCACTGGGTGTAAGACCCAAAAACACATAAGTAAATAAAGATATTCATATTTATATGGATACTTCTATTTCTACCACATAAGAAAGGATTTAAGGGGTCCTTAAGTCAAATGGCTGGATCACATGCTTTATATACAAGAGTGCCAGATTGTATAATCAAGTTTTGTGAGTGTTTTTTTATCTTACCTGCTGGTTTACTGGAAAATTTCTGTTGATTTTTTTAATCTGCAATGATAAATAAATATTAGTCAGAGGAGTCTATTTTATTTTATTAATACATTTTAATTAATATTTTATTATACCACTGTGAGATATACAATTACAACGTTGTTCATGTTTGTAGGTTTCGGTCACAAGGTGTTCCTGCACCCCGCCCCCACCAGTGCCCATTTCCCAAACCAATGTCCCCAATCCCTGCCCCCTCCCATAGCCTGCCTCCATGGCAGGTTCTTTATTTCTTTTCTCTCTCCCTCTCTCTCTTTTCATTTACATTTTGACATTTTGATTGACATAGTGAAATCATAGTAAAGAAAATAGCTATAAGGTTGTTCCATATTTTGCATCAAAACTTTCCAAAATTTCATACATATTTTTAATACATTGATGTCATTTCTAGAAAAGGACTTAATTATCTGAAGTAGTAAGTAATATTTAATATAACATAGACTTCGTTAATACTGAAAAGTAGTTTTTCTCAAAATTTTAAAATTCACATACAATTTAAACTCTGCTCTGGTTATATACTAATTATTTGTAGTTTCTTAACTGTACAATCCCTTTATAATTAACGTATTTTAGCATCCAAGAAAAGAAAGAAAACAGATTATGAAGGAATAACAGATGCACAAAAATATTTTCAATAAGTTACAAATATATGCAAAATTTTCATTAAAGAAATTTAATAATGAATTACATTTTGTCTAAATTATACTCAATCATCATAGAAATAATTTACTCTGTGATAAGTTATGTACAAGCTTTAATCACAAAATTAAAATGTACTATCAGGTTAGATAAATGACTTATACTACAAAAGTATTTATCCAATTGAATGTTTACTAATTAAGACTACTGTTGGTTTTTCGGAATAACTTAATAATAATTAAGAATGGCATAAACTTAGAATAATTACTTCTAGTTTTAAGATGTAAATTATTTTACTTTGTTTTTACTTCATATTTTCTTACTGATAAATGTGAAAAAGCAAAAAGATTAATGAGTATTGTAGACAATGGTAAAAGTGAAAAAAAAGTCTGGGGGCAGAGTGATAGCATAGCAGGTAGGGCATTTGCCTAGCACGCGGCGAACCCAGGTTTGATTTCCTGGTATCCATACAGTGCCCCAAGCACTGTTAGGAGTAAATCCTGAGTGTAGAGCCAGGAGTAACCCCTGAGCATTGCTGGGTGTGACCCCAAAAAGCAAAAAAAAAAAAATCAGAATTGGCTCAGCCTAAAGATCAGACTTACAGTCAAGAAAGTCTTACTTAATAAAATAAAAGAAAATTTGAAATATGTATGCTATTTCAGCAAATTGTGTTCAATACAAAAATAAATCATATCCACTACTATAATCTTTCACAATCATTTTGCTTTAGTAGTGAGTGAATCACCAAAAGAAATCTCTAAAACTGTTGATCCCGCCAGTTAAAAAAAATCAGAACAGTTTGGAAAATGACACAAATAGAGTAGAAACATAAAACACAACCAAAAGTCTGTGAGTACTACAACCAAATATGTCACCCCAGCAAGCACTACAACACAAGCTCTCAAGAATTCCTCCTCAACCAAGAATGTGAGATTCCTGAGCTGTACAACAACAAAACAACAAAGTTAAGGTAGAGGAAACTCCAACCTAAACAAACTTTCATAAAAATGAGGGAAAGGACCAAAATCGAGGAAAACTAATCATTTTAGTGTATTAGAATGAGAAGAAAGAAAAAAATAAACTAAGTTAGCATTACTTAATAATTTAATTCTAAGTGACAATGTAATAATCGTATGTAATATTAACTAATAATGTAATATTAATTGCATCATTAATTGAGTAATAATAACATAAGTAATAATGTTAAACTAAGTTAGCATTACTTAATAATCCTCTAACATTAAAGATGTGAAGTATTATTTTATTTATGATATATTCTTTGATTTTTCACATCTCTTAGAAATACCTTTATATTTATACCAAAATTTGTGTTTTTTTAATAATTCTCTGCCTTTGATATGACTTCTACATAGTGCTGCATTCTTGATCACTATTTCTTGTTCGGTGGAATTTTTTAAAATTTTGTATATTTTATTGAATCACCATATGATGGGCCATTACACATGGGTTGGCAGGGCACATTGGTGTTGGGAAATGTGCACTGGTGGAAGGATGAGTGCTCGAACACTATATGACTAAGACCCAATCATGAACAGCTTTGTAACAGCCGATTGCACAGTGATTCAATTAAGCAAAATAATTTGTGTCCGTTTTATTCATCTATTTGCTCCCACTGAATATTAAGTGCACACATTCTTATTTGTTTCACTAATATTAGGCATCTCCACGAATATGTGATAAGTATTTGTTGAATGTATGTCAAAACCAAATATTTCAGTTAGAAAGAGTCAAACACTTGCATTTTATTGCAATCTGAAACTCTTACAAACTCTTGTAGTCTGAAATCAAATCACCTTTAAAAGTTGAGTGAAAGTAGCCAGAGGGGAAAAGATAGATATAGAATGACTGCATTTATTTGCATGGATACCAATATCCAAGGTCAGGCAAAACATGGATCAGAAGGTCTTGTCAATAGGTGGAATTTACCACAAATGTGTGGGAGTCAGAGGTTAGTTAAAATAGAGAAGGGAACAGTGTGCTAATAATTGTCGAAAATGGTAACACCAGCCTAGAACTGAACATTGAATATAGGCAAAAGATACACATGATAATCTCTAAATGTATGAATTGCAATCCACAATGTGTAAGAGAGAGGGAAATGAGGAGAGAGAGAGAGAAAGAGATAAGAGTAAAGAACCTGCCATAGAGGAAGGCTAGGGAGGGGGATGGAATTGTGGTCATTGGTGGAGGGAAATTGTTTAAATTATACTCAATCTTCATAGAAATAATTTACTGTGATAAGTTATGTACAAACTTTAATCACAAAATTTAAATGTACTATCAGGTTAGATAAAAGACTTACACTACAAAGTCTTTGTCCAATTGAATGTTTACTAATTATACCTACTGTTGTTTTTTTTGGAATAACTTAATAATAATTAAGAATGGCATGAACTTAGAATAATTCCTTCTAGTTTTAAGATGTAAATTATTTTACATTTTTTACTTCATCTTTTCTTACTGATAAGTGTGAAAAAACAGAAAGATTAATGAGTATTGTAGACAATGGTTAAAGTAAAAAAAAATCTGGGGCCGGAGTGATAGTATAGCAGGTAGGGGTTTGGCCTTGCATGTGGCCAACCCAAGTTTGATCCCCAGCATCCCATATGGTCCCCTGAGCACCGCCAGGAGTAATTCCCAAAAGAAAAAGCAGGAGTAACCCCTGAGTGTTACTGGGTGTGGCAAAAAAATGTATAAATTGATTTCCCATTAGACCCAGCAATACAGATCCTGGGAGATATATATATATATATATATATATATATATATATATCTCTCCCAGGATCTGTATTATATATATATATGTATGTATATCCCAGGGCTACTATATATATATATACTATATATATAATATATATATAGTATATATATATATACTATATATATATATATATATATACTATATATATACATATATATATATATATATATATATATAGTAGCCCAAAAACACACAGCAGAAAAGCCATCTGCACTTCTATACTCATTGCAGCTCTATTTACAGTAGCCAGAACCTGGAAACAACCTGTTTCCCCTGAGAACAGATGACTGGATAAAGGAACTATGGTACATCTATACAATGTAACACTATGCATCTGTTAGGAAAAACAAAATTATGTAATTTGTCTATAAATGATGAACATGGAGAGCATAATGCCGAGTGAAATAGTCAGAAGGAAAAGGAAAGATATATGATAATGCATTTATGCCGGATATAAAATAAACAACAATCTACGACTAATATCATATGACAGCAAATCAGGGATCAGGAGGACTTGTCAAAGTTAGGAATAGGCCACAAGTCTGTGGGAGTCAGAGATTAGGTAAGATAGAGAAGAAACATTTTATTTTATAGGAGGAAGTGTATCAGTCTAATTAAGAAAATCTCAAGATTTCTCATGCCTGTTATACTGATTAGAAAATAAATAGAATAAGAAGGACTACTCAAAGATACTAAACTTTACTAGATGTGAATGCAGACAAGGTGACTCAAATCAGAAATAAGTGAGTTAAGGACAAAGGTGATATTCAGACACCTGAAAAAAACTTCTAAGGAAAAGTTTGCACATATCAATGAGGAAACCATATATTAACTTTTCAGAAACATGCAGATAAAGGAAGTAGAAGAAAATAAATTTGACTATTCAGAACAAAAGTTAGAAATCTGAATTTAAAATATATCAGAATTAATAAGTGTATAGTGAGGTATTCTCCCTGGGGTGTGCAGCTGGTCCGGGGGCGCCTGGGGTTGTGGTAGAGCACCAGGCCTCGGCAGAAGGTGGACTACAACCCCCAGAAGTCCAAGCTGAAGCGGAAGTAAATGGACATTTTGAAATTTCACACAGGCCTGTCTCCTCCTCAGGTATTCTCACTAGGGGTGTGTGGCTGGCCGGGCGGGCAACCGCTCATGCGGCCACTTATTGATACAAAAGCTAGGAAATTCAAGGCCAAGTGAAGGTAATACCCTCAAGAAGAAAGAAACAGTACACTAGAGGAATCTATCCCTGAACACCGCAACACCATGGGGAAACAGCGCAGATCCCGGAGTTCGAAGAACAAATGAAGGAATCAACCCTAAATACTCAAAAAGAATGCAGATGTGCATGATCTCTCTGACAATTAAATTAGAGAAGAAATTGGTAGTATGTTTAAGGAGCTCAACAAAAAAATGGAGCAGATGTCCAATAAAATATATAAATGAAGGAGAACATAAACGAAGCAGTTGAAAGGGCAGTCAAAAAGTTACAGGAGGAAAGGAGAGCAGAAATGAGAACCATGCAAATAGAAATATCATCTCTTAAAAACTCAGTAAATGAAATGAAAAACACAATAGGGACTCTCAATAGTAGGATGACAGCAGCAAAAAGAGAGAATCAGTGAGACTGAAGATGAGCTGCATAAAGAGAACTACATAAGATGGAAAAATACCAGACAAAGAATCAGCAACAGAACAGAGAACTATGGGATGAAGCCAGGGGGGAACAACATAAGAATCATCGGAGTCCCAGAGGGACAGGAAAGTAACCCCAAGGAAATTAAAACAGTTAAAAACATCCTGGCTGAAAAGTTCCCGAGTTAAAGGACGAAGGCATCAAATCCAAGAAGCCAGATGTGTACCAGCAAGAAGAGACCCCAATAGAAAGACGCCAAGACCCATACTAGTCAAAGTAATGGATGCCATAGACAGAGACAGAATTCTTCAGGCAGGAAGATCAAAGAAGGAAATCGTATACAAAGGAGCATTCGTTCGACTTTCACCAGACTTCTCAGAAGACACCCTCCAAGCCTGAAGGCAGTGGTAGGATATAGTAAGAAAACTCAATGAAATGAACGCCTCAGCAAGAATTCTTTATCCGGCTAAACTCTCACTCAGATTTGAAGGACAGATATACAACTTCTTGGATAAACAACAGCTTAGGAACTTTGTAAAATCAAAACCAACCTTAAAAGAAGGACTGAAAGATCTACTATAAAACGAGAAATAACCCAAAAGAACAAACAACCTATACAGAAAGCTGGCACAAAAATCCCATGACAATAATCTCTCTCAATGTCAATGGTCTAAATTCACCAGTTAAGTGACATTGAGTGGCAAAATGGATCACAAAATTGAATCCGACATTCTGCTGCCTTCAAGAAACACACCTGAACAATCGGAGCAAAGACAGGCTCAAAATAAAAGGCTGGAAAACAATCCTTCATTCAAACAACCCATCCAAAAAAGGCTGAGGTAGCCATACTGGTATCCGACAACATACACTTGAGGCTGAAGAAGGTCAGAAGGGACAGTGAAGGTCACTTCTTAATAGTCAAGGGATGCATATATCAGGAAGAAATCATGCTATTAAACATATATGCAACCAATGAGGGGCCAGCAAAATACCTAAAACAACTACTAATAGATTTCAAAGAAGACATTGACAGTAACAAAATTGTAGTTGGAGACTTCAACACTGCTCTATCAACCCTGGATAGATCAACAAGATTGAAACTTACCAAGGAAATACTGGCCCTAAAAGAAGAGAGATGGAAGAAAGAGGGCTTGTAGACATACGCAGGGCATTTCATCCCCAAAACGCTGAATACACTTTCTTATCCAGTGCACATGGAACATACTCCAAAATAGATCACATGCTGAACCATAAATCATACCTCCATAAAATCAATAAGATAGAAATTGTGCCAACTATTTTTTGAGACCATGATGCACTGAAAATTGAAGTTAATTGTACACAAAAATGGAGACCAATAACAAGTTCAGCTCACTGCTGAACAACCAGCAACTCATAAATGAAATCAAAGAGGAAATCCAAAGATTCCTGGAAACAAATGAGACTGAAGATACGAAATACCAGAACTTGTGGTATACAGCAAAAGCATTGCTAAGAGGCAAGTTCATAGCTCTTCAAACATTCATCAGAAAAGAAAAAAAGGCCATCACAAACAGTGTGACGTCAGAACTTAAGATCTTAAAGAGTGATCAACAAAAGGAGCCCAACCCAAGAAGAAAGAAAGAAATAATAAAACTTAGAGCAGAAAACAATGAGATAGAATGTCAAAAACAATCCAGAAGATCAACAAAACCAAAAGCTGGTACTTTGAAAAAATAAACAAGATTGACAAATCACTTGCAACACTTGTAAGAAAAGGAAAAGAGAGAACCCAAATAAATAGAATCAGAAATGAAAATGGGGACATCACAAAAGAAACCACAGAAATTCAAAAGATTATCAGAGATTACTATGAAAGCCTATATGCCACGAAACAAGAGAATCTAGAAGAAATGGACAAATTTCTAAATTCCAACAGCCTCCCAAGTCTGCAACAAGATTTGGAATACCTCAACAAACCTATCTCCATCGAAGAGATGGAATCGGTAATAAAAAGTCTCCCCAAACACAAAAGCCCAGGTCCAGATGGATTCACCAGTGAATTCTGCAAAACCTTTAAAGAGGACCTACTCCCAATTCTTTTAAGGTCTTCTGGCAAATTGAAGAAACGGAAACACTCCCAAATAGCTTTTTACGAGGCACATATCACCCTGATAGCCAAAGCTGACAGAGATGTCACAAAAAGGAAAACTAAAGACCAATCTCCCTGATTAACACAGATGCTAAGATCTTCAACAAAATACTGGCAAATAGATTCCAAAGAGTCATCAAAAAGATTATACACCATGACCAAGTGGGATTCATCCCAGGAATGCAAGAATGGTTCAACATCCGCAAGTCAATCAACATAATACATCATAGCAACAAAAAGAAAAATAAAAAACATATGATCTAATCAATAGATGCAGAGAAGAAATTTGGCAAGATTCAACACCAGTTCATGATAAAAACTCTCCATAAAATGGGGATTGAAGGAACCTTCCTCAATATAATCCAGGCCATCTACTACAAGACACAGCAAGCATCATTCTCAATGGAGAAAATATGAAAGCCTTCCCCTTAGATCAGGAACAAGACAAAGCTACCCACTCTCACCACTTATATTCAATATAGTACTGGAAGTACTTGCCATAGCAGTCAGGAACAAAAAGACATTAAGGGAATCTGGATAGGTAGGGAAGAATCCAAGTTATCACTATTTACAGATGACATGATATTATACATGGAAAACCTGAAACTCTCTACCAAGAGGCTCCTAGAAATAATACATTCCTATAGTAGAGTGGCAGGGTACAAAATCAATACCCAAAAGTCAATGGCCTTCCTATAACCATACAGGGAAAGAGAAGAAAGGGACATTAATGAATACATCCCATTAACAATTGCCGCACACAAAAATCAAACACCTAGGAATCAGTTTGACAAAGAATGTAAAGGATCTCTACAAAGAAAACTACAAAATGTTACTTCAGGAAATAAAGAAAAACTGAGGAAATGGAGACACATTCCCTGCTCATGGATTGGAAGGATTAACATTATCATAATGGTAATTACTCAGAGCTTTATACAGATTCAATGCGGTCCCTATAAAGATACCCCATGATATTCTTCAAAAGAAAACACTCCTGAAATCTGTATGGAATAATAAACCCCCACGAATAGCTAAAGTAATCCTTGGGAAAAAGAAGATGGGAGGTGTCACTTTCCCAACCTCAAGTTCTACTACAGAGCAGTTGTAATTAAGACAGTGTGGTATTGGTATAGAGACAGACCCGTAGACCTATGGAATAGAACTGAATATCCTGAAACACACTTTCAAATATACAACCACTTAATCTTTGATAAAGGAGCAAAAAATATTAAGTAGAGCAAAGAAAAGCCTCTTCAACAAATGGTGCTGGGAAAACTGGGCAGCTACGTTTATAAAAATGAACTTAGACCTCATTCTAATGCCATGCACAAAAGTCAGATCAAAATGGATTATAGATCTCAACATCAAACATGAATCTATAAGATC